>PVJH01014941.1:0-55291 GCA_004026705.1 Nesogale talazaci | reverse complement strand
TCATACGTAGTCCAGTATTTCAGGTTATTGGCTCTGTGTCCTGATGGAGCAAATATGGAGAAAGAAGACAGTCCTGATGAACACCTTTCCTACTTCCAGTGCAAGCAATATTCCCGTGCTCTGCTCATTTGTTCCATTTACAGGTTCCAATGAGCACAATAGAATGTTTTGTAGTTTTCATTCTTCCCAATGCTCTCTATAGTTTGTTATGGTCCACATATTCCTTATGACCTTAAGCATAGTCAATAAAGCACAAATAAATATCTTTTGGGTACTCTCTATCTTCTACCAAGTTCCATATGACATCAGCAATTGCTATCCCTTGTTCCACATCCTTTTTCTGAATCCAATTTGATTTTCTGGCCACTTCCTGTTAATGTACTGCTGCGACTGTTTTTGTTTATTTTTCAGTTATCATCTATAAAAGTGTATAGTTTGTTATACATTTGTGATATTAATTGATATCAATTACACGTCATATTAATTATGCATGATATTAATTATACATGTGCTATTAATTATACGTGATATTAATTATACGTGTGGTATTAATTATATCATGCAATAACTTGCACCTTGTTTTGTCACTTTCTTTTTAAATGGGCACAAATGTGAATCTCTTTCATTCACTCTGACCAGCTAACTGGCTTCCAACTTCTATTGGTGTAGCAAAAACAGGAGGCAACTTTTAGAAAGCACAGTTCCTTCAACAATTCCTGGTGTCATAGTCCAGCACAACCTGAGAATCCGCTCAGAACCCAAATCTCCAACCTCACCATGAAATCTGAATTGCTTTCATTTGTTTATTATTTAATGCAAAAGGATTGAGTAAATAAGCCCAAGCAAGCGCAGAGGTAGGCCATAAAGATGCAAGGCCATGGATGCTCTTTGTCCTCGATCTATGAGGAGACACGCAGGCAAGCGGTTTGGACGAAGTGGGATGAGAATTCTCACATGGGTTGGACAAGATACCAATGATTCAGAAGGGAGGGGGAAGTTCAGCCATGACACCCCTTAGAAGACATTGCAGATCCTGAACACTGGCTGTTCTCTCTGAATAGAATACCTTCATGCCCAGAAAACGTCTATTGAGTCTCTCAGGTTTGCATAAAGGTGTTCTTCTCTGAAACACCTTGTCATTTCCCCAAGGTGATTCAGGGGCTCCTTCTCCCCATCAGGCTGTGATCTTCCTGAAAGTGGGAGTCATATGTCAACATTTGTTTCTCAATACGTGGTTCAGTGCCCAGAACAAAACTGACTTTTAAGAATAGTGACAGGCAACAAACAAAGCCTGCTCAACTAGGGCAGCCTGGGTCTCGGGCCATACAAAGTAAACGAACCAACCCATTGGACCATGGGGCGCCTGCGACCCTGCCCTCCTCGCCCCAAGCCACCCAAATTGAAAATAGGGAAGCTCTAACTGCTACAGAACATTTTGTAGCAACATCCAGATTTTCTTTTTAGGTCCAATCAATTTCTGGCCGGTTCTGCTCTTTAGAACAGCATGATAAATATGTCTACATTCTGTTTAACATGGCAATCATCAGAAGACATGAGACAGATCTATCAATTTAAGACTTCCCTTTCTGGTTTGTTTGTCTGTTTGTTTATCTTTTTCTTCTTCCCACACGTAACTGATTTAGCCATCATCAACAGATATCTTTAAAGGGCTTAACATGGGCCACACACTTCTTTTTTGTGCACCGTAAATTTATTCTTGATTATCTTTCCCACCACTTGTATATACACCTTATGTTCTGATTTCTTTCATCGTGCTATTTTCAGCCCTGTGTTCAAGAAATTCTAGGTCATGTAATATATAATACATCTCTGTTATTAATACTATAGCTATTCATTTACCAGTAACACTATGACTGTATTAGTGTGATAATATTTTATGTGTCCTTCACATGGCAATTTTTAAAGCCTCACTCTGACCTGAAAAAGCAAATGGTTACTAGTGAATTCTAAAGAGTGACACCCTGTTTTAAATTGTCCTGGTCCCTGGTGACACAGATGGTTAAGGGCTCCTAGGCTAAGACCCAGATTTTAAGAGGGACACCATTGACAAAGGGGTTGGGAGGGTGTTCTTGATTTAAAATTTGGTATATATGGAGCAAAAAGAATGTTCATAGAGTGAAAAAATAGTACTGCGATATATTTGTTTTAATTTCAAAATACCGCAGGACGTTTTTAAATGGTTCAAAAGTGGGACGTTTGGTCACTTTCTCCTTAAGTTTGGCTCTTCTTACTCACCAGCCACTCCACAACAAAAGGAAGAGGCTGCCGCTCTTGCAGGATTCGTGGTCTCAGAAACACGATGGAACAGTCCAGCAGGGATCTTGCAGAATTTCTGCAATTGAGCCAGGGTCGGCCTGACAGCCGTGTGCTTGTTGTGAAGTGTTAGAAGAGATGTGCTCAGCCTGGTCTTACTCCTCCTTCCCACTGCCTAGGCCTCTCTTCATACCTGGAGTGTGTGCTCTTTACAGTAAACCCTGGAGAAGATGGGATCTCTGTAAGGTAGAGACCTCCTCAATGCTCACAAGCTACCTGCACAATGACCTACGCCAGTCCTTCAGCAGTAACCGACACATTCATTCTTCAATAACATGCAAACTAACATCCTTGATTAATCGCCCCTGCCATGAGGAGGGGCTGGTGGTTCTATGGTAGATTTCTTACCATCCATCCAGAAGACACGAGTTCCACTACCAGGACAGCACATGTGCAGCACCATGAGCCTTTCAAACTGCCAAGCAGCTTTCAGGGGTCTAAGAAAAGTTTCTTGGCGAACTACTTTTGGAATAATACAGTCAGAGCACAGCAGGGTCGTGTGCACCATGAGGTAGAGAGGAAGGATTGGGCAGTACTCCAGTCAGTTCTGTTCTGTAGGTCGCCATCACTCAGAGGCTGACTCGGGAGCTGACAACGGTCACACGAACCCTTGTGCAGAGGTGGGAAGCCCCACCCCGTCAGTCCAGTCAGACTCACAGAGACCCTCCAGCACACAGGAGAACTGCTTCCTCGCATTGCCGAAGCTGCACATGTGTATGGAAGCAGCCACACCTTTGACCCCAGGAGCGGCTGTGGGGCATGAAGTGCCTCTCTCTCGGCCACAGTGCTCCGTGACCCTTAGGGATCGACCAGTAAGTTGTCTTTTTCTGGTGACTGAGAAACACCTCCACCCTCAGCTATACCTTATTGCTCAGTCTAACAACAGAAGCTGCTGCCTCGTTGCTTTGAAATGTAATGTCACATCAGAATCTTGTGTACTTTTCTGTCTTGGTTGCCTAAATGTCATCCGGCAGACTATTTTGCTAAATATTCCTAAGCCTCAAACTGAAAGCTTAAAAACTCCTTCCAATTGCAGGTACATGGCTGTCTATGTGAGACGTGGATCCCTCAAGCCCTCGCAGAGAAAACCTAGCATTTCTGTGACAAACCCATGAAGTCCAAGTGGACCTGAGCCATATCTGATGGTCAGTGTATTCCCAATGTCAGGAAATTTTCAAGAAGTTCTATCCCACAGGGTGGAGAGAAGATAATAATGAGAATATGTATATGTTTAGAAGAGGAAACCCATGTGCCACTGAAATGTGTGTTCTTTTATTGTTCTTATTATGCTACTGAAATGTGTGCCTTTTTTTTTGGCATCACTGCCTCTGGTGGTCATGGGGGCTACCCAGTGCTGCTCCTGAGAGCTCCCGCTGGATTTGAACCACCACGCCTGTGGACCGCAGTCCCGCACTCAACCACTTAAGCCACCGGAGCTCAGCCAATGTGTGCCTTTTATGTCGTATTATGTGAGAAGAGTTCACGGGGCTATCTGCTCTGTCCTTGTGGATTGCCATGGAGTAGATCCAAGTCCTGTGGGATCTGTGTTGCAGAGGAGAGCTGTGCTTCTGAAGGCTTGTCAAGGAAACAGATCCCCTTGGTGTCTGACGCCAACGCTCCTTTGAGGGGTTTCCACTGCCAGGGTTCTAGCTAATACAAAGCCCTTGACTGTTTAAACCACATAGGAAGTTCCAGAGGGTAGAAAAAGCACAGAGAAAGGAAAGAGGTGGAGGAGAAAGCAAAAGAGCACTGGTGGCTATGCTGAAAGTCGTTATGTTGAAGACAGGGGCCCAGAGTTAAAACCCCATAGTTCTACCTATTAGCTTTTGGTCACTAAATAAATCTTGCATTTTAGCAGAATAACACTGCCTCTTTGATGTGACAGACTCAACTATGTGCATCTCACAGAGATGCTGTGGGGCTCAAGAGAAACCCTCAATTTCCAACCCCAGAATCAGGTCGGTGTCGTCTACCCCTAAACCTGAAAAGAAGACCAATGTATGACAAGAAGCTGCGTAGGATAAACTAAGAGAGTTTTTTCTAATGATGAACTCTGTGGTTATCTCAAAAATATTCTGTCTCTGGAAAAGCATTGACCTTCACCAGGTTGAGTAGATATTGACTACACAGTATTGGAGTGGTGGAGAGACCTGCCCATTTCAACAGCCACTCAATTCTAGGTTCTTTTGTTGTTCCTGCTGAGTCATTTCTGACTCATTGGTATCCCTGCATAACATAAGGAAGCTTTGCCAAGTCCTCTGTAATCATCATAAAGGTTGACTTCGAGCTCAATGGGTGTGTCTTCCAAACTAAGAGGCTCATGGTCCAGCACTCTATCAGAGGATGTCCAGGTTGTCCGCTGGGCTTTCACTGGACAACTGTTGGAAGTAGATAGCCAAGTCTTTCTTCCTCATCTGGTTTAGTATGAAAACTCCACCAAAACCTGCCCTTCATATCCAGCTGTCCATGTGGCGTCTGAAACCCTAGTGGTACCACTTCCAGCCTTGCAGTATCACACAAAGAACATGACAAGCAAGTAACTCAGCACATCCTGCACTGAATTGACCATTTTTTCCACATAACTAGCTTCTCCTCCCAATATTGTCACTTACGTTATTGACATCACAGTGTGGTAAGCAAGCAACTTTGAGCTGAAATCTCAGTGTCATTGTTCCCAGCACTTTTTACTATCTAAGCTGAGAGAGACACCTGGATGGAGGCAACTGTGATCCTGGGGACTCCTGGAAGTGCTCTGAGCACCAGTATTCTCACCTACAGATTAAAGAGAATAGCACTAGTTCCAGTATTTTGTAAGATCCAAAGGTTTGACATCAAGACTTTTGGAAAATGCAGACACTGGTTTTCTTAAAAAGCCCTATAATCTTAAGTGATTTAAATATCACATGAAAAATATAGATAGCTTCTTTTGTCTACTCTATACGTAGAAAACTGAGTGCAAAACCTTTTATCAGAGCTACATTAAAAAGTACTGGTACAACTACCCCCTACTTGTTCTACTTATTCTCCTATTTATCTTGAATTAGTGGAATTTCTATGCTGAGAAAAATGGAGAAAATCATCACCATATTAAAAATGCAAGGGTATTTATAGATGCATATATAGGGAGTATGTGTATGATGTGTGTGTGTGTGTGTGTGTGTGAAGTAGTAGAAATGAGACTGGCGTTAATGTCGGTTTGGAAGCGTGTAGTTTCCCTAATTAAGTGGAGATAATGAGTTTCTCCACTAAGCCTAAATGCTGGACTAAGTAGTCTAACAAGCCTCTGATTTCTGTGATCTCAGTTGGGAATGACCAACTGGCAGCCGAAAACAATCTGCGTCACTGGGTGACTCATCCTTCCCACCTTTGGGCGAACCCTTCCTGTGAGAATGCAGGAGCAGGTTGCAGGCACCATGCAGGTCCTCTTATTGAGCGCCGCTAGCACCCCATCACTTCCTACAGCAAGACAGATTACGGGAGAATGATAACCACCACTGAGCACCAATTTGTGCTAGGTGTGTGAAAGAGAATGACAATAGAGGTTAATTAGACAATAATAACTGAGCATCCCTTGAAGGGGAGGAGGGACACAGAGAGGCACAACATTCAAACACATACCAAACTGACTCAGAGACTCGCTGAGTCTCCAAGATTGTAAATATTTGTAGGAGTCGAAATCCCAGTCTCTCTCTCTCTGAGGTGCTGATGGTTTGGAACCGCCGACCACAGGACCAGGTCCAATGCATAACATCTACCCATTAGGGCTCCTTGCAATCACACAGGGCAGATAGGCGTGTTCTCCAAAGACATATGGGAACATCTTCAGTGCTCTATCAATCGTTCTGATACAGTCTAATCCCTTGAGTTAGCTTATAGTCATTTATGATCTGGCAGATTCCGGAGATTTCCTCACAGATACATGATGAGTAGAACTTCTGCCCCAATGCATATGGTGTCCCTTCTGTCTGATAATGTCCTAGTTCCCTGACCTTAGTTGGGCCACCTCTTCTCTGGAGACTGCCTGGACCTCCCTATCCTGCTGGTGCCTCCCAATCAACTCCTCAAACTCAGTTCCCTAAGCACATTCCCACTTACCACATTTTGCACATATGTTTCCTCTGTCTCTCTCATTCCTACTGGGTTCTCAGATCTTCCCTTAAAAATACAGTTTGCCCAGACATTGCCTGGTGCCCAGGCCCCATGTACATCAATGCCCCATTCCTGTTTACTGCTAGAACTGATGGCCCTTAATAGCATTACAACTTTAAAATCAATGTGTGTATGTGTACTCAGTACAGTACTCAGTACTGTAACTTGAATAAAACTCAAGGCCCTTTTGTTTTCTTCCTCCAGCTTAGACGAGCCCATAATGGATATGCAAGAAACATCTCTTGAACATCCACTGCAGACTGAAAATGCCTCAAGTACTTCACACAAGTTTTTCATTGTACAAAATCATTTTCCATTGCAATCTAATAATTTATGTAGATATTCATACCATTGCTAGATTCTAAGCTATTGAAGACTAGGCTAGGTGGCCCCATCACCCCCAGAGCATCCTAGGTTTGGCCTGATGGTGGATCCTACTACACTGTGCCTTCTTGATTTTCATTTGTTAGCTGGTCGCTTGGTAGCAGAAATAGCTGATTTACCTCCTTATTCCCAGTGGCTTGCCTCGTACCTGGTCCATAAATAGTTGTTAGGGAAATGACTGAATGAGTGCATAGCTAGCATGCTTTTTCCCCATCTTGTCCTGACCTTCCAAGGCACTCTTCAGATATTGGAAGAACATTGCATCCCCGCACTTGAACGTCTTGTACACCTTCTGTGCGTGTGTTTTCTGTTAGAAACACATCTAATATAACCTGTTAGAAGCACATCCAATACAACCTACAAAACTTCAAATTCACAGGGTCGATGCACAACGAGGGCAATCACTTCCTTTCAAAACCACAAAGTTGTGCATATATTTGTTTCTTTATAGGTCTGATGTGCCTCCCTTCATTGACTGCAATGAAAATGCTTATGACAAACTGTTATTTGTGAACTTTCCATAAAGGAGATGCATTGGGTTAAGCTCATTCATGAAGACAGGACTGCTTTCGAGCTGGGTTGAGCAGACAGATCCTCCCTTGTCACCAGAAAGGTCCAGGTATGGGACATGGCACATCTAATCACTTGTAGGCCGCATGGAAAGACCCAGACAAATCCGAGATGGGGTTCAGGTTAGGAAGAGTGACTCAACGTTTCAGTGGAGTTGAAGGAGTGAGAGAAACTGGGTGACAATGTGCAGGCCTACCTCTTCAACGAGCCAAAGGGGCACTGCTGAACTTAACCAGCCCTTTGAGTTCAAGCAGAAAGGCTCAGTGTAGTGGTAAGATACCCATTCAACATGTGGAAAAGCAGACGAATAGAGCTGCACACAGGAGAACGGGCTCCCTTAAAAGAGACTGGCATTCTTTGTCATCAGTCAAGATAAAAAGAAAAGGCCAACTGTTGATGACATTGTCGATGGAATTTTAATATCAGCCTTGGGAATGAGATCAGCAATTCAAAACCACCTATCATCCCAAGGAATGAAGATGAGGTTTTCTGTCACCATAAAGACTTAGGGTTTCAGAAACCCACTGAAGCCATAAGCATCGCTGAGTTAGGCCGAGTAGCCATCGGTTTGAGCTAGGCTCAGTGCTGAGACCCGGACTCGACAGCACTAAGTTGGAAGCACACTGCTATTCCTCCACAGCTCACAGCTGAAGAAACGGAAGCACCCAAAGATACAGAAAGCACCCCAAAACACCCAATGCTAGGGAGGGGTGGGGGTCAGGATTCAAGCCTAAGTTCATATAATCACGGAGCTTGTGCTTTGAGCTAAGAGGTGACTAATGTGTTGTCTTATTATATTATGTGGTGGTTCCTTGAAGATTAAGATATCAAGAAAAACACAAATCAGCGGAAATGTAACTAAAGGGCCTGAGTCCATCACTGTCCCCCTTGCCTTTGTCCGCCAGAGCAGTCCCTCCACTTTCAAGTGCAGAATCCCTAATCAGCTTTCAAGTTTACTGTGTGTCTCTGTGTGTATGTGTGCATAGATCTGACAGGGCTAGTTCATTTCAAGTAACCAAGTATGTCTTTGGACAGCTCTTGTCAAGATCCAATAGAAGAGCCAATTCCAAAAATATGTTCCTTTAGTGGTTTTTTAGGGTTCTCGGCTCTGCACGGATTGACAATGTGGTAACAAGAGACATTCTGGAGACTGGATTTAATGCAACCATATGCTAGACAGAATGAGAACCCATATTGCAGCAGACCAGCCGGTACATTTCCATGTTAACAGAAGCTTGATTGCAAATTACATTTAGTCTCAACAGCTCAGTTCACTGCACACAGATGCCATGAGGGATTGTAAAGTTAGCGAGATGTGGGGGAGGACGACGAACATTTCTTTCTCTCTCTCTCTTTTTTTTTTTTTTGGAAAAAAGAAATCCTTCAGCTGATGGAATGCCAAGGAGCATCAGCACTGATGCTGAAAAGAAAATGCTGCTATATTTGTTTTGCCAGGATAGGAAAAATAATCATTGTCGCGAGTTGTTAGTCAAATTATGAATATGAGCTCGGCTGGTAATTGTCTGATAATACAAACAGTGATATTAGGGCTGTCAGAGGCTGCATGCACTGTTTGACAGCTAACATGTACATGCTCTCTAAGCAGGAAGCTGGCTCGTTGATTTCAAAGTCAGGCAGACAGAAGAACAGATTAAGGAGATGAACTTCCCCTGGACCTCAGAGTCCTGTCTAGGACTGGATCTGGGGTTGGGCCCAAAGTGTGATTGGCATCTCCTCCATGTGAATGAGAATCTGAAGAATTGAAGAGAGAACATAATAGGGGTTTTAGTTGTCCCTTATTTCCTGTGTGCAAGGCAAGCCAATTAACCTCTCTGTGTATAGGTCTCTCTACTTTTAAAATGGAGGTGATCGTTCTCACCCCTATCTTCCAGGGTTCCTCACTTTGTTGGAGTAGAATGAACCACGCAGTGCTTTACAAATGTGAGGCTATCACTTGTCCACTTGGGCAAGTGCCTTTTTGTGTCTGTTCTATGAGCCTCAGGCTGATTCTGTGTTCACTTTATCCTCCCTACAAGAGAACTTTGAGGTGCCAGTGAAACCCCTCTCTTCTCAGAGCTATGTGAGGAGCTTGGACTCAGGGCATGTCTTCCCCAGGGCCTTTGCACTTCCTTTTTAATGTGCTTTTCCACAGGATAGCTAGAAGGCTTTCTTCCAGTCAGAGTACATCCTGCCTCTCTCTCTCTCCATCTTCAGACTCTTCAGACATCAAGTTATGGTCCAGATTGCTCTGTCAAAAACATACATTCTCTTATCAGCCTCTACCGCCCAGCTCCCCTTGCAGCTGAATGTGACCAGGTCGCTAAGTTCTGATCAAAGGAATATGAACAGGAGTAAAGAAAAACAACTTCCACGTCACCCTTGTAAAGTGACCAGATTTTAACATTGGTCAAGAGGGACACCACTGGGGGAAGGTGGGGCGCGAGGAGGGTAGAGAGGATATATTCCCTTCCCGTTCTCCCGCCATTGCCTAGCTTGTCGTGCATTCTTTCCAAAAATCGGGTCTTTTTAAAAACGCCGTGGGACATGGGGAAAATTGTTTAGAATTTTGGGACTGTCCTGTCAAAAGCGGGACTTCTGGTCACTTTTCCTTTAGCCGCCTGCGTCTGCACCATCTTCCATATCTTTCCTCATTCACCCTCGGAGTGACAACACTGAAGTCTCAAAGGAAGGACAGAGCCACAAGGTCGGAGCAAGTTGGGCCCCTGATGGTGACCGGGAGTCATAACTACCTTAGCAATCTGTAAATGGAATGTGAACTCAGGGAGAAATAGAACCCGAGTCACTCTCCACCCGACCGCCGCCACGCCACCATCATGAACACCAGCCGGGTGCAGCCCATCAAGCTGGCCAGGGTCACCACAGTGCTGGGCCGGACCGGCTCCCGGGGACAGTGCACGCAGGTGGTGCACGTGGGCTTCATGAACAACACGATCCCCTCCAACATCCACAAACGTGAGAGGCCCCATGCGAGGGCGGCGTGCTCACTCTCCTGGAGCCGTGCCGGGTCTCGGTGTCTGGCGGACCACTTGCTCACTTGATCAACGGGGATGAGCTGTCTCTGTTCAGTAAAGCGTTTATGGTGTATGCCTATAAGAGCAGTTGGTTGGCTGGTAACCAAACAAAACGCAGCCACCAGCCAGTGGATTTCAGATCATGACAATCCTCTGAGTAATACAACAATTACGTGCTTTGTGAAAAGTTCTGGGCTGTAATCTTTACAATCACAGATCACCTGGTCTTTATTTCACAACACTGTCAGGTGGATTTGAACCACCAGCCTAGGACATGCCATCTGCATCATTCTGGTACACACAAGCAGCCATCCGCTTTACCCCACTTTGGAAAGAGTCTTCGGAAACACAAGCAGTGTCTTGTCGAATGCTCACGAATGCTTTGTACTTTCATACCAATCCTTGGCTTCCATGATCTTTTTTCCTTGAGTCTCCCTTCCCCCTGAAGACCAAATGCAGTCATTTCTACTGAGCAAACGCCTATCTTCGGGGTGCAGCTTTGAAGCACCCACCCAGGTGAAGTGAGTCCCTTTTTACTCCACAGCTTCCACAAAACATATCATTATGCTAAGGTGATTAGCATGATATTATAGGGAGATGCTGGTTTGTATTTGTCACCTTCCACTTGAAGCAGGGCCCATATGTTATTTAAACTATTAAAGTGTGTTTGAGAAAGTTCTTTCTCTCCTTTCACCTAACCTCTGATCCTGGCGGCTCAATCTCTTAGCTTAAAAATGGCGGGGCGCTGAGACAAAAGTAAATGCTCACTTGATTTACTTTTGACATCTCTCTGATATGTCCACTTGACCTGATTGCAGCTCAAGAAACAAAAGACCATGTTTTCCTTTCCACTCATTAACCCGCCAAAGTCTGCATGTGCTATCTACATAGTTATGAGGAGAGGGGAAGGAAAGTGGGGGTACAGGATACCTACCTCTACCTCTTGATAAAACAAGAGTACCCCCTCACTGCTCACCGAACCTGTCTTCTTCAAGGACCCCCACAGACCTTTCTCTAAGAGGCAAGAGGCAAAATCTCTCTACATGTCAGCTCAGCTCAGCCAGTCAATGAGGGTTGCTTGGAAGACATAAAAACAGGGTTCTGTTCACAGCTGGACCTGACTATTCAGATCAAATGCTGTCTTGTACAACTTCAGGGCAACCTGCTGGGTTCAAATTTAGAGTGGGGAGAACCTTTTTGTTTTTGTCTTTGATAGTAAGCAGTGCCAGTTGCCAGTTGTTTTGATTGGGGATCTCTCTCCCTGCTTCAGGTTTTCAGAAGCTGGCTTAATTCCTTGTTTATTTTGATCCGTTTGGCTTCTGTGTTGGCCACTTTGACATTATGATTGGCACTAGCTTTTTCTCCCACTCAGTTAATTCCTTCTAGAGGGAGCACTCAGGGACTTTCCAGTTTTTGGGACCCTGAATGGTGCAAAATTTGAGTTCTGGAATGGGAACAAGAACCTTAGATTTGAGTATCAGTTCTACCAAATACCTCGGACAAATCACGTCACTTTAGTCACTTTGTCCATAAAATAGGAATGAAAATATAAACTCTGTCCCTCAGAGAGACCCAGAGTTCTACAAGAGAAGCCATATGATGACCAGACCTGTTCCACTTCCTGGTGCATTGCAAGTCTGATTGCTGAATGACTGAATAGCTGTTGTGAAGACAAAACAATGGTTCTGGAAACCCAGTTGAGTTATACACCAAACTCAAGCCTACTGCCACTGAGTCAACATGATGCCAACTTAGAGTGTCCATCTATAGTTCCCAAGATTGCATATGTTTCTGGAAACAGGTATCTTTATCTTTCTCCCTCAGAACAGCTGGTGGGTTTTCAATTACCAAACTCACAATTGGCAGTTCAAGGTCTAATCCACAGTGTCAACAGGATTCCTTGGTGTTATATAGCATCGCCATGAGGCAGTTTTATCTCATAATGACCCTATCAGACAGGGTAGAACTGCCTTTGTGTGCTCCTGAGATTCCATTGTCTCACAGGAGTAGAAACTCTCCTCTTGCTCCCACAGAGCAGGTACTGGTTTCCAACTGCTGACCTTGTAGCAAGCAGTCCATCACATAACTCATGACTCCATTGGGAGGCATTATTATGGCATAGGTTGAGGTTGTATAAAGTTTCCCCAAACTGAAAAGTTACTTAGATATTGTAGGGCCTTGAAAGACTCATTGGCAAACACAAGAGCTCATGTATGTACTCTTTCCTTGGTATGACCCATTCAAAGATCATAGTACAAGTGGGAGGGAGGGCAAAAGGGCAACTCACTGTATAAAGGGAAAGAAAGAAAATCCAAGAGGCCTGGAATACACCTCAGCAAAAAAAAAAAAAGATTTTTACATAAGGAATGAGTGTTATGCTTGTTCATTATAACAAAATACATGCTGTTGCCTGACCAAGGACATTGAGATAGAAAATAATTTTCCCAAAGTGTCATTATTTCCTAAGATGTTTTCTAGCTATTTATAGCCCAACACATTTTTTAAATGACTTACATCAGAAATTGTCAAGAGAGACCATCCAAGCTGGCATTTGAGCTGGTTGAGCTAATCTCGCAGATGGGAGACTTGGGGAAATGATGCACGGAAGGCAACTTGTCTGGATAGAGGAAGAGCTGGGCTATCCCCACTCACAATGCTGGTCACATCCCTAATACTTTGATTTCTGAATGATAAATATTTGGAAACATTGAGAATCCAGGACATATGTATCGCAAGAGAAGAAGAAAGCAGACAAAAAGAAAACAAAGGCAATATGAGGGCCACTTCTTAAGTTTTCTAAGATTTTCCATACTTTGTTTCCAGGTCAGTTCAAGACTCTTTGCTTTTGAGTTTTCATTTCTGATGTGCGGATTTCCAAACCCTTAAAGCAACTTTCTCTGTAATAGCTTAGCTAACAAAGATGGGTTTTCTTTTTGGGGTTGGTTGCTTGCTGGCTTGCTTTTTAAATTGGAGTCATAAATCTGGAAATCCAGCTACTAAATGATAACTCATTGTTGGCAATAGCTTTGCCCCCCTAGTCTTAACATAATTCTCTGCACAGTGCATTCAATTTCCCCCTGCCATCAAGTCCATTCTGACTCACAGCTCAGAGCAACTGTTCAATCTAGGATGATTGCCTCATTATCTCATATCTAGATGTTAGTCCCTATTCTACTTCCCTTTCTGAACCAGTGTCTCCATTTCCCAATATAATCCTCTCGGCTGCCCTCCTTTTCTTTCTTTCTTGCTGCTCTTCAGTCAATGCTGACTCACAGCTCCCCCTGTGGCCTTCCTAGCCTATAACTGTGCACCGGAGTAGAAAGCCCAGTCTCTCTCTCTCTCTCTCTCTCTCTCTCTCTCTCTCTCTCTCCTCTCTCGCTCTCTTTCTCTCTCTCAGAGCTGCTGACCATTTCACAGGCTGGCCATGGGGATCCCAGCGCAACACGTAACCACTAAACCAACAAGTCTCCACACCCAGTCCATTAGGTAATAGGGAAGTTTAGGGCCATTGTATAAGAATTTTATGTTCCATAATATATAAAGTTCATCAAGTATTAGCTTAACGTCAATGGATCAATGTTTAAATTAGTCTGAAAGGAGAGAGCCACCATTTGGGACTCTGATAACACAGAAAATAGTAAAATATGGTCCTTAGTCCTTATGGAGTCAAGGCACACAACTGAAATATAATTGAAATTTTGTACTAGACAGAAGAAGCACAGTTTGCTGAGAACTCAGGGGTTGGGCTGGCATATAATATTGAAGAAAGTTCTGAGAAAAGGCAACATTTTAATTGGGCCATGCAATATGTGTGGGATTTCCCCAGATGGCAGGAGTCAGAAAAAAGGATATTCTAAGTAGTAGAAATAACAAATGTAGTGGGAAAGAGTGGTGTACAATGTGCCAATGATAAGGAACTACAATTCACATTGAATGCCCAGGTCTTTCTCAGACTGTGCTGCACAAAAGACACTGCAAGAAGACAAGAGTATTCATGCCAATAACTTTGTGAAATACTTTGCATCTCCCGATTTAGAAAATAGAAATGTAGCTTAGTCTAATAAATGGCCTGGGACATGAAGAGACTACATAAACAGTGGATGACTTGAAAGCAGTGTAAAGTAGAAAATAGGAACAAAAAGGGGTGCACATACAAGAGATTTCACAGGTAGTAATTAGGACCTCTGAAATATAAGAAGAGGAATAAAAGGAAAGAAGTGATTTGGGAAGAGTTAAAAGGTTTTGCTCAATCATTTTGGGTGTGAACATATTTTGAGAGAATAATATGAAGATACCAAAAGAGAGTAGATGATACAAGTACAGGTGCAAGTTTCATACATGGCATGTTAAAGAAGGATCTGGCCAACCATAATGGCTGAGTCATGCATGGACAAGGCATCAGATTGGAGGAACTTTAATGTTCCTTTTGGCCCAAAGCATTTTATGGCCAAAAGAACCCCCAATTAGACATGTGGATGATCTGACCCTCATCTGCTGACCACCTCCAAGTGCCTAAGCTCCTGCAAGTATTAATGGCAATATTGTTGTTAAGGACTATTGCATATGTTTCAACTTGTATAGAATCTATATAGTACAGGGAAAAAAAACACTGCCCAATGGTGCACCATCCAAAAACTTGTGATGTGTGAGTTGGTTAATCCTTCTTATTAAGTGTCTTCCTCTATTTTGCTGATCCTTCACTCTACCAAGAAGGTAGTTCTTTTCCAGGGACAGGTCTTTCCTCATAAAATGGCTCACCATCCTGACTTCAAAGAAGGTTCTATTGGTACTCTCTAAAAGATACATTTGTTTGGGTTTTTTTTGGCACTCTGTGGTGTTTTCAATATTCTTCATCAGCACCATAATTTGAATGCATTGATTCCTTTTCAGTCTTCCTTATTCAATGTTCAACTTTCCAAAGCATATGAAACAAGGTTTACCTTAGCTCTCAAAGTGACCTTTCAAGAGATCTTGTGCAGCAAATTTGCCCAAGGCAATCATGGAAATACTGATTGCGAAGGCAAGTGTGATGGTTGCAAACATTTCAATGAAAGGAACTGATTTTTAAAGAAATGTGTCTAAAAAAATTTATCAGTTACCCTACCTGGTAAAATAGTTCTCTTTCTATTGGCCTAGATTCCCCCAGGAAAAAGCAATGGGAATACAGAACCTTTAGTAAAAATATAGCATATTCCTTAAATTATACACTCTGGCCCTTATTAGACATCAATGCAGTGTGGTAAAGAGAAGGGAGCACTGGACTAGAAGGCAAGTGACTTAAAGTCTAATCTTAACTTTAGCATTAACTCACTGTATGGATTACATGTACTTAGGCACTTGGAAGTGGTCAGCACTAATCCTTTTGAAAAGTGCTTACCTTTTATGTATCCCTTTTAGCAGATCCATAAAAATTGGCTTAGGGGCAATAATGGTTCGTTGATAGGCAATATGCTCATCTTCCATGCAGATGACCAGATGCCAATTCCCAACCTGTATGGCAGTAGAAGTTTTCAAGAAAGAAGATTTCAGCAAAACTTCCAGACTAAGATGCATGTGTTAGTCCAGTTAGACTAGAGAAACAAATTCATAAATATGCATAAGTGTATAAGAAAGAGGTTCATATAAAAGAGCAATTGAACATTGAGAAAACATCCCATCCCAGTCCACTCCAAGATCACAATCACAAGCCTAATACTAGCCCATATCTCTGACACCAATCCACAAGCCCTCCTCAGATCCACAAAACACATGCAGCAACACCAGAACAATCATAGGCCAGTGGGTGCAGTGTCTTGTGTAACCAATGGCTGTAGAATCATCTCAATGATGGCAAAGGTCTCCCTGTGACTCCTCCAGTTTCCAGGGTTCAGGTTCTATCAGCATGATGCCATGTGTCTGGTCAGCTGCACCATCTCCCAGGGAGTCAGCTGAGAGATTGAGAGTCTCCAAGCAAGCGTTGTCAGTAGAATGCCTCCAAGGATGTAAACTGAGAGAGACAGTGTCTCCACCTCCACGAAGGAATGACCACATTTCCCAGAATTCTTATGAGAAAGCCATGCTAGCACAGCGGTCTCATTGGCTATCTCCAGATTGACAGGCTAGATTCCACCCCTGCACTCTTCATCCTCAAACTGACACCAGATGAGGTAACTGCCACAAAGGACTAAGAAAATAAATTTGATGGTCTACTACCAAAATTCAGCAATAAAAACCCTATGATCAAAATGATCCAATTCACAACTAATGATGGAAATGGCACAGGCCTGAGCAATTTTTCACTCCATTGTATGTGCATCACAACTAGTTGGGGACCAAAAAAATGACAACAAACAATAAGAACAAAAGTGTATGCTTAATATGGCACCTGCACTATTCCTAATGCTAGGAGGATTCAACAACATGGGTCTGTTTTGTAAAAGGCATTATCATTAATAATGTTAATTCATTAACTATCAGAATTGAATGGATAGGCACTCTCTGTCGTACCATTTTTATTTTGCAAATAAGGAACCAACACCCAGAGAAAAAAGGTGGTTTTTCCAAAATCAAACAGGCAGCGAGGAGCAGAATCTCTAAATAGCCCTAAGTTCTTCCTTCTAGGTTCCCCTACCTTCTAAAGACCAATAATGTCCAAAAAAATCATGGCAATTATGAATTGAGTAACCAAACTATGGCATTCAAATTCCCAAGCAGCAAATGAAATCTGCAGAGTGAGTTTTTAACAACTGTTACTGAGTAAGCCCACCACTTACAGTGACCACATGGACATCAAATCAGATCATTTTATTATCCAAAGGATTTGCAGTGATTGGTTTTAGTGTGATGGGGTGGGGGCAGGGAGTAGGCCTTTCTTTCTAATCTGTTCTGGCCAAGAATCTCCACCAAAACCTGTTGAACATCATAGCAACATGCAAGCCTTCTTGAAAGTGCATCGGCCAAGAATTGAAACTAAGATCCCAGCGTGGAAAGCAAGAATTCTTTCTACAACTGAGCCCCCACTGCAGCACAGCTACACCTATGTGTCCCAGGTTTCCATGAAATGGCTAACTCTACTCTGTTTAGGTCAGCCTGGTGTGAAGAAGGACATCCAGGCCCCAGGTTCTTCAGCCCTACAACTCCAGCATATAATAAATCATTCTCTAACAGTTAATATTTTCATGTTGATATAGTCACTGACTAGGCTACATGCTCAGAGAGAATAAACTTCATTCTTCATAGCCCATCCTCTCTTCTCTAGCCCCCAAAGTAACTTTCAGGGAAAGGTGTGGTGATGGGGGTGGGGTGGGGGACATTCAGGCTATGGCAAGGGCTTCTTAACTGATCTTCCAGGGTCTTCCTCCTCCTTTATCCTTTCGGGCCAGTTGCCATTGTAATAGCCACACCTTCACTCTCTGGATCTGTTTCCTATATCTCTTACCAACTTGGTTTCTTCCACTGCCTTAGTTGTATACTGCATTTCAAACTAAAGCTGTACTTATTACTAAATCCTGAATTTGCATGGTTTTCCTTCACAGTAGCCTCCAAATCTATTAAGGCATTTGCCAAGGTATGACTTTCTTTCCTTCAAATTTCATGACATCATGATCATCTTATTTCCAGCACACAGAATATTAATGTCTGTATTCCCCCAAGTCCTCTTTAGAAGGTCCTCCTATCTATTCATCTACCCTCTTCCACTAGGTTGAAAGCATAACTTGAATAGTAGATATTTTTGAATGGAAACTGAGACTCAGTCAAACAATATTTATGATATGAGGGAGAAAAAAACAGAAGACACATGAACTGAAAATAACCATGATAATTTTCTTTTTTAAGTTTTGGCTAAAAAATAAAAGCATTTCCTTATAGCTTCCCATTAGTTTTGAGTAGCTGGTTCCCCAGATAAACATTTGGAAATTTTCTTTTACCTGCCTGTTCTTCCTCTTCCTTTAGTTGTTTTAATGTATATAACATGGCCAATATGTCCCATCAGAGCAGTGCCTTCTCTTCCTCTCAATAGAGGAAGACTTTTTTTCAGAAAAGAAGTCACACTTGTTTTTGTGGTCTGGGCTGCAAAAGTGACTCACTCGGGAGAGTCAGAGGCTGTCTGTTTTGATCTCTACTATTCCGGGTCTATTTATGCTGGTAATTTTCTTTATTTCACCCTCTTGCTTCCTGACTCTGGTGACTTATCAGAAGGGTCACATGCATTTGACAAAAGGAACCTGTATTAAAGAAAGAGTGAGAGACTGAATGAACATGCTTCCATTTGACACTCAAGAACGAATGCTGTATTTACAACTCTTGATGATAGGGTTCCGGTAATGACTTGGCCTTTCTCTACTTGATTGAATATTCCCCTAGGCCTGCCAGGCTGAGCTTCTGCTATTTAATGAGGACATTGGAGCATAACCTCAAGATGTCTGCAGAAATGACCTTTTCTTTGGACTCATTCCAAATGCAAAGAAAAACAGAGCCTAGGTTAGAATGGCTCTAGAATATAGCTTTGGAAGCCACTCTTTCCTAAGAAGCTCAGAATAAGGGACTCTCACACTATTTGAAGAACTGTGGAGGTGATGTGGTTAAAGACTTAATTTTTCAGATGGTACAACTCAGGACCCAAGGGGATAAACAGTTGTCAAGAGCAATGCAACATAGTCACAAAAATTCCACCTTTAAGCACACATCTCTCTTTTGATAATTTGAGATTTAAAAAAAATCTAAACTGGTTAAACAGTTACTTTAAACAGAAGAGAGTCTTCTCTCAGTTTGTCCTAAATTATACTGTGTGGTCGTTATGCTCTCCACCTCCTATTCAAAAAAAGGAGAGATGTTATGGGTTGAATTTGTTCTATATATTTTTATGTACTATAAATATAATCATATTTACAGTAGAGCATACAGGAACAAAATTATAAAACCTTTTTAGACATAACCAAATATCTGAAAGAATGACATATAGTCCACAGGGAAACATATATTCCACAAAGATACTGCTCTGCAGCTTACTCTGATAAATCATGAGTGGTTTCTTACAAATTTATAAGCAGCCATACAAGATGTATTTATTAGTCTTTTCCCATTCAGAGCAAAGAAGAGTAAGGAGAATCAGATAAAGACAAAATAACTCCAAAGAACTAATAGGCCATGCAAACCTCATTCTCTGTGACCTCCTAGACCCAAAGAAGTAGATATTGCTTGACTATCACTACCTACCACTTTGATATGTTGCAGATCACAATTGAAGGTCATGGACAGAGTGGGGACAAAATGTGAACCAAAACTCACAATCTTAAAAAAAAAAAGGCAGACTTACTAATCTGATGGAGACTTGTGGAAACCATAAGACTCTGGTCCTAAGACACATTTCTGTCAGGAGTTGAACTCATCCCGAAGGATCATATTTCCCACAAACAATAGACAAGCCTGAAAGAGCTCAATACTACTTATGAGAAGCATCTCCTTGAAACAATCCACCTTAAAACACCAAAAGGGCAACAGTTACAATATAACAAAATCTGACTGCAAATGGGAAGAGGGAAAGAAGGGTCAATGGAAACCAAGAATCCAGGAAAATGGAGGAAAAGTGTCATTATGTTGAAGAGATTAAAATAAAATGAGTAGAAATTGTTGAATTCAAAAAATTACTTGCTCTGTGGACTTGCACCCAAGTCACAATTTTTAAAAATAGCAATCATAAGTTCACCTAAATTACAATACAAAGTAAATAAGAAGCAACAGAACTTTCAAATGAAAAGAAATTCAAGTAGATATTAAGAGTTTGGCTGAAGGAGAGGGCAATATCCAATTAAAGGAAGGTTGGAAAGAAAAGGTGTAGGCAGAGATAGACACTAGGAATAGTAAAAGAATTAAAGGAAACAAACATAAATAGATTATATACATAAACTTACAATCCAGTCTACAAGTTGATGTACAGGTAGACATACAGGATATCAATAGGTTTCAGAGAGGATATTTTCACGAGTGTCCTTGTTCAAGCTGTAAGAAAACCTTAGTAAAAAAATAGCTCCAGGAATTAATGGAATAGTCATTGAAATGTTTCCAAAAGCTGATAAAGTACCAGCAGCACTCACTAGTCTATGCCAGGTAATTTCGAAGGCAGCTAGGTAACCAACTGCTGAAAAGAGACTCATATTTGGACCCATTCCAAAAAAGTCTCAAATAATATAATATCATTAATATCACAATCAAGAAAAAAACGTACTGAAGATCATCCAAAACTTTTTCAGAACTATATCCAACAGGGAACGTCCACAGGTTCAGGCCAGATACAAAAGAGTAAGTGGAACAAGGTGTGTCATTGCTGATGTCAGATGGATCTTGGCTCAAAACAGAGACTACTACAAAGATGTTTACTTGTTTCATACGTTAGAGTATTCAACTGTGTGGATCATAGCAAATGCTGGCTAGCCTTGAGAAGAACAGGAATCCCATGTGCTTCTGCTGAACTTTTGCATGGATCCAGAGGGATTTGGGCCAATAGAACAAGAGAATGCTGAATGATTGTAAATAAATAATAGTGTACAACAGGAATGTATGCTCTCACCATACTTATTTAATATGTACGCTAAGCAAATAGAAAAACTGTTTTATTTGCAAAAAACGGTGGCATAACACCTGGACAAGTAGGTAGCATCATGATGGAGGAAAAAGTGAAGTTGTCAAAGATTTAATCTTCCTTGGATTCATACTCAATGTTCACAGAAGCAGCAACTAAGTGATCAAAGGACTCATTGTATTGAGTAAATCTGCTTCATATTATCTCTTTAAAGTGTTAAAAAGCAAGGAAGTTACACTGAGGATTAGGGTGCATCTGACCAAGTCATATTATTTTCAATTGTGTCAAATGCCTACGAAAGTTGGGCACTACATAAGGAAGATCTAAGAAGAATTGATGCATTTAAATTGTGATTCTGGTGAAGAATGTTGAAAGAACCATGGATTATCAACAGAACAAATAAATGTGTCTTGAAAGAAGTGGAGGCATAATGATCCTTAAATGCAAGGATGGAGAGATAACATTCATCTCATGTTAAATTGGATATGTTGTCAGGAGTGCACAGTCCCTGAAGAAGGGAATGTTTGGTAAAATAGAGGGGTAGTGATAAACAGAAAGACCTTTAACAAGATGGATGGACATCATGGGTACAACAATGGGCTGAATATAAAAAATATTGTTAAGGTTGGAACAGAACAAGGCAGTGTTTTGTTCAGTTGTACATAGAGTCTATATGACCTATATGACTTATACATAAGAACAGACTGGAGGGGACCTACAACATTTACCCCATTGCAATTATGTATCTTAATGTGGTAGAGCATATGAGGGAGCATATGAGAGCATATGAAAATTTCTTTTTTGTTCATGGAGAGCAGATGATTTCTTCATTGGTAGTTTGAATGTCACCTTTGGATTCTTTTAAATCACCAAATACCTTTAAGGCCCAAGTCTAAGAACCAAAGTTTTAGGGCCTTCCAGGGTCAATTGACACAACATAGGTCATAAAGTCCATTTCCTACTATGAGGAGAATGTCATGAGTAACTATATGAGGTGTAAATATTGGTCTCTCCCTGTCTGGATGAGACAAGAGTCGTAAAAATCAAAACTATACAGAAGCATTAGTCTCCACATCTTTGGGACCAGAAGAACTAGATGATACAAAACTGCTACCTACCACCAGTTGCTCTGAAAGAAATTGTATTAGGATTTTTAGTAGAATTTCTGCTCCTGGGAAGAGCAGGAGAAAAATGTGTCACAAAAGAAAATCATGAATTAAACCAGGCTTACCCTTTGAATTTACACTGGTGAATTTACCCCAGGGATAAAGTCACTGATTACTCTTCAATTTGGAACTGAATTTACTCAAAATTCAACAAAACCATTGACAGTTCTATAAAGGGAGCATTAAGACTATGGAGGTGGGCCCACCTTAAAATAATTTGTGGTAGCATTTACTTAAGGACAAACTTCAGAGGGTCAGTTTTAGGGAGGGATGGAGACTGGGAAAACAAAGAGCAGGTAAGAAGGGTGATCCTATAATGAGGAGACTGCAATGAATGAATGTATATGAGTCATTGAAGGCAAAATTTATAATCTGTTTAGTACAAATTCCCCAATTCGCAATCAAAAAACATTTTAAAGACTTTTGAAGTCCTAACCTTTCTATCTGTCAATATGGTCCTGTTTAGAAATGGTGTTTTGGGGTTGCTGTGTTAATGATTGCATATGTGGGTAGTGTGGGTTTCAAGCCTAATCTCATCCTTAAAAAAGAGAACAAACACACACACACACACACACACACACACACACACACGGGAGACAGGTACCATGTGGAGATGCAGATAAAAAGCCAAGAAATTACCTGGACTACCAAGAAGGAGGGCTCCCATTTAGATCCAGCATGCTGATTTGGACTTCTAGCCCCCAAACGGGGACTGAATAATTTCCTCTTCTTTAACACCACTCATTTGTGGTACTTTTGTTCAAGTAGTACTAGATAACTAAGACAAAAAACTAGCAGCACAGTTAGGGAAGGGAAATCTTTAATTATAAATTAAGTGCCTTGCTGTCAAGACATTTTGAAAATCAAGATAAGATACCAAAGTCATTGTGTAGGTCCCCAAAGGTGTAGGACACCTTTGGAAACTCCAGGATCTACCTCATTTATTTTATATGCCTATGATACAGTATTTTTTTTATTAACCTTTAATGTAAGCAACCTGTCAATTCCTAAATTTATAGTTAAAACATAGCTGTATGTGCATGTACCTATACATGGGGAAACTCCAAAATATTTATGAGACAATTATCTTCTCTTATCTCTTCATTTCATTTGCTCATGAACTTTTTGAAGCCATATGTGTGTGTGTGTGTACATGTACACGCATAGGAGTATAAAACTCACTCACTGCCATTCAATCCATTCTGACTCATAGCAAGGCTATAGGACACAGTAGACGTACCTCTGTGGGTTTCTGAGACTGTAACTCTAAGGATGTAGAAAGTTTCATCATTCTGTTGACAAGCTGCTGGTGTTCAAACTTCTGACCTGCGGTTAGCAGCCCAACTCAGAACACTACACCACCAGGGGACTCAAGCAAGTGTGTGTGTGTGTGTGTGTGTGTGTGTGTGTACACCTAAACAAAACAGAATTTTTCCAAAGCTATGTATTTAAATTTTTTTACAAAATGACCTTATCACCTTCAAAGAACTCTCCATTACACTTAATACATTTGTCAAATCTGTGATTCCATTCTTGGAAACATTTTTCAAACTCATCTGTCTGGATACCGGATATCACACGCCTCTTTTTTTTTTTTCACCTCTTCTATGTTGCCAAGAAACATAGAATTCTCTGTCATAGAAATCACTTGGCATAGAATTGCCAAGAAATCGCTATCCTTCTTGTCCTTCTTCATTTGCAGAAGCAAAAAGAAATTGCACACAATGAGGTCAGGTGCTTGGAGCAAGAGTGGCATGCTGGTTTTTGTGAAATACTGGCACACAGAGATGGCTGCATGAGTAGGTTCATTGTCATGGTGACCAAACCAATCCCACATCTGCCACAAATCAGGCTTTTTTTTGTCACACATTGCTATGCAATAATTTCAAAACCTCTAAATAGAAAGCTTGATTAACAGTCTAACCTGGAGTGAACTCCAATTGCACTACAATTCAACATTTTTGTCCATTCAGGAAGTTGACAGAGGCCCAAAATGAGGTTTGTCATCAATCGATGTTTTACCTTTTTGAAACAAGAAAACATGCCCTTGAGTTTTTTCCCATAGCATTGTCCTTGTAAACTGTTCAACATCACAACAGTTTCTGCAGCATTCTTCCTGAGCAGGAAATAAAGTTTCACAGCACACACTGATCTTTAAAATTGACCATCACAAAAAAAAAAAAAAAAAAGGTTCAACAAAACTGCTTTTATGAAAAATTTCACTGTGACCAGCAAGAACATTCCCAGGTGATGCCACCAAGTGCACTAACTCAGAGCAAATTGTTTGATGCTCACAGAGCGGGAAAAATGCAAACTCTATGTTCCATCTAGCACAATTCTGGTTGGGGGGTCTACCCCTTATCTATAAAGGATTTCTGGCTGAAGTGAAGATTAGATTGCTCTATGACTAGCTGAAAGGTTGGTAGTTCAAACTCACCCAAAGATATCTCATAAGAAAAACCCGACAATCAGCTCCCAAAAGTTGCAGCTTTGAAAACCCCTATGGAACAATTCTATTATCCACACAGAATGTCAGTAGGAGTCAGGATTTACCTGAGGACAACCAACAGCAATGAAACAGTAAGCTGGATATGAGTGTTATGCATACAATTTCAATATTAAATACCTTGTAATATATTTAAATAAAATGCTTGCAACATTTATTAAACTTATTAGTAATTTCATTAGCATCCATTTGAAGAATAAAGCTCAAGTTGGAGTTTCTTGAAACCCTTTCAGAGATAGACTGACCATATAATTTCTGAACCAAGTCAGGACATTTTTTGAGAATGGAGAGTGATATTATTGATAGCCATGCTATGACAACAGGCATAAATCTGAACTGTCCTGAGTAAAGTAAAGCGTACATTCACCCTAAGAGTTGGACAGAAATTTAGCAATGTCACTGACAACAGGTAACATGGAATAAAGTGTATTGTTTTTGTTTTTAAAGTACACAGAGGATTTGAGTCCAAACTCTGGATCTACCAACTTTAGCAAAGATGATATAATTACACTGATTCTTAGTTTTCACGTCTCCAATATGCAGGTATCGCAAGTCTACCTGCATCTCAAATTCACTTATTTTCTACATTGAAATAAAAATACAAACAAAAAAATACCTAGAAGCTGAAGTTCTACTTTTAGAAAGTTCATCTTGCTCTATTTTTTTATTTATTTCATTATCCCTTCACCTCCCATTTTATAATGGTGCTAGTGCCCTGGAGATGTGTGTTCCCTCCATCATATTCATGAAGGTCTTGTCCCCAGCAACTCACATTCTGTGGGAGAATGCTCACGATCCCTGAATAGTAGCCTAGTCACTCACACCATGAGAACCTACATGTGCTCTAGACTGCTTCCTGTTACTCTAAATACTAAAAGATTATTTGTGTTCTCTTGGCAGCTGCTGGTCAGTTGTTTTTACTGCAGATCACAACAATAGTGAAGGCATGGGGAACTTTTGACCAAATTTGTACTTTTTCTCTGATGATATCTGGGTTTCTAAGATTATACCTGCATGTTTGTTTCAGTTGAATGTTTAGAAAGCACCAAATTGTGGTAAGAAAGCACCAAAAATAAAAATATAGTTTTCTAAGAGCTGCATATTAATTAATTTTCTATCCCTTAACGAAGAAAAAAAAAGTCTGTATTCTCTGAAGACTTGTATTCTCTCCCATGCTAGAAGGAAGCCTGGGTCTTGGAAGCAGTCAATCTAGTTATCTCTTAGGCTCATTCTCTCTATAAATTGTGAGAAAGAAGCCATGGTAACTATAACCTCACCAGCCTTAGTATGAAGATCTGCACATATTTCATGATCTTCTGTTTTAGGATGCTCTGTCCTCAGCAGAGCTGAGGTTACGTTTGAGAGCTTGGTAATTGTATTATCTTACACATATCATTGAAATAATGCAATCATTTTAGTATACTCTCCAGCAACATTTTATAATTCCTTTTATAATGAGTTCCTTAAGTATTTGTCTTTTATTTACAAGTCTTCCTGGAGTATTTTGTGCATTTGTGTCCTCTATAATACCACACACACTGCTCTAAAGAGAACTGTGCTGAACAATACTTGGGAAATGAACGGGTATTACCTCTAGTCTCCCCCTTTGCACTACATACTTAAAACAAGCATAGCTTCAGTCCAAACATTTTTAGTTTCCATAAGTCTTTTAGTAAAACTGGGGCTAAAAAAAACTCACCTTAAATAGGAGACAAAATATCTTTTTGTTTTTTTAGAATAAGCCAATGAATAAATGTAGGACAAAAGAAGTAAATAGAAAGAGACAGAATGCCACAGTGGGAGCCATAGCAAGCAAGACTCACAAAAAGCAGAAAAAAATTAGTGGAGGAGATGTTTAAGAAAAAGTAAAATGTGTACAATAAAGTCATAAAGCATATTCTCTCAAAATATTTAGCAATTGCTTTGTTGAGGGTTATCAGATTGATTCTAGCTAGACTATAATCTTTGCGAAGCAAGCATCATGTCTTTGGGGGGTTCAAACTCTCAATATTTTGTTTAACTCTGAACTCTTGTACTTCCTGCGCAAGTTCATTTACAGTGGAGGAACCCCACAGATTCCATCTCAACTAAGTGATCACGATTAATATCAACAGTAATACATAGCTACATAATGTCCCTGATAGAGCTCAGAAATATGCAAAGCCTCTCAGTGGCAGGCTTCCCAGTAATGCATGCAATCAATATAATTGTGTAAGAACATAAAGTAATTTCAAATCAAGGACTATTCTACAATGGTCTGACTCATCAATACTTTCCAAAAGTGTCAAGGTTCATGAGAAACACAGTGAAAATTAAGAGACTGTGCCATGTTATTGAAGTTTTTGAAGACATGGGGATCCCTGTGTGATGTAGTGGTTAACATATCGAGCTGCTAACCAAATGTTGGTGGTTCGAGTCTACCCTGAAGACCATCTGAAGACTTTCCAGTAATATCAGCCATTGAAAATCTTGTAGAGAAAAATTCGTGCATATGGTGACCAAATTCAGAATGGAATTAACAGCAAGTGGTAGTGAGACATGGCAATTGAAAGTATGATAGGACTTTCAATTGCAAAGGTAAAGGTCACTAGTGGATACTTTAGTGAATAGTAGGAGACCAAGTATAATTTTATTTTTCATTTTGATCCCTGTTGTTTAGATAGATAAAAAGTTCACATTAGGGAATTGTGGGTAAATGTTTTCAGAAACTGTCTGTACTAATTTTACTACTTTTCTATATACATAAAATTATCTTGAAGTTTAAAAAAAATAACTAGCTTGAATTCTAATTATGTCACTTTTAGTGGGATGTCCCTAGGCAAGTCACCTAACTTTTCTGAAATTCACATTTTAGTCTCTGAAACTTTAGAAAGCATCTGACAGTCCAGGTTCCATTCATTAACCATCTCTTGCACAAGTCTCCCCTCTGATCTCCACACAACATCTGGTTTGTTTTTCTCTGAAATCACCCAAGATCTGTTTCTTATGCTCTAGTCACATAGAAGTATATAAAAATTAAGTTAAAAATATTGTTACAAAATTATAGACACTTATTACACAAAAATACCTGTATGTGATTCTTTTGTTTGTTAACATATTCATCTGGATCTGCACACTTCTGATGGCAGTGTTTTCATCTCTGAAGAATTTTGTGATCTTTGATCTAAATGGGCATCTGGAATTCTTAGAGGACGCAATTCCTGTTTCTTTTAAATGTTCTTTGAGTTTGGGGAACAAAAAGAAACCTGAAGGGGCAAAATCAGAATTGTAGGGCACATAAAGTAAGATTTTCCAACAAAATTCTCGTGGGAAAGTTCTTGCTACCCTAGATCAAGGTTTGGCAAACTCTTGAGAACAAAGAGCCAGTCCTGTCCTTCTTAACAACTTTAAAATCACTCAAGAGCCTTAAATGTGTTTTCTCAAACAAATTTAATCACCATGATCTGAAATAATAACCTTCACATGTTTTCAGTGTTACTTCAAAGGCACATGTTCACACAGTTTGCTGACCACTGCTCTAGAAGAATGAATAAATGCAGTGGTGTGTTAGGAAGAAAACTCATCTGTAGAACTTTCTTAGCCTTTTCTTCAATAACATGGGTTTAAATTTTCTTAGAACTTCTTCCTAGTAAGTTCCCAAGTTTATTCTGTCTTCTTTGAGAAAATCTATCAAGATTCATCTGCTGGAATTCTTCCTCCAGTCACAATAGTCTTTTGAGTAAACCTCTCTGCCTTGGATTAAACTGGCCCAGCAAACCCCTATGAAAACTTTGATTGATCCTTTCTCTTGAAAGAACTCGAATAATGTATCACCAAGAGAGTTTGACCATAGACATTTACTGATTGAAGTGGTTTTGATTAGAATAAACCATTGCATATATGAGGTAGACCCCTAGTATCAATACACTTTTGTTAACTCTCATATATCCATATTTTATCTCCTTCTTGGGCCTTAAGGGCAAAATGGTGCTGTGTTTATTTCAAGATTGCCTGAAAGGCCATCAAAGCAAAGTGTCACTCATATCTTCACAGGAAGAAATCAGATGTGAATAGGGCAAAGATAAAATGAATGGATTCTTCTCCAGGATGACATCAGTGTAGACTTGCACCATTACTATATAAATATAAGTAAATGTATATATATATGGTTCTTACAGCTTATATAACAATCCATACATCAATTGTATGAAGCACATTTGCATATATGTTGCCATCATCATTTTCAAAGTTGAGTCCATGGTATCAGCTCCTCTTTATTCCCTCCATCTTCCCGATTTCCCTTAATAAATGATAAATTATTATTTTTCATATCTTACACCATCCACTGCCTCCCTTCACCCATGTTTCTATTGTTCATCTGTTTCAGGGGAGTGGAGGATATTAATTGATCATTGTTATCAGTTACCTCTTTCCCCTCCCCCTTCTTCCTGCAGTTTCCCTCTGCCTTCATGGTATCATTACTCCCAATACTATTCCTGAAGGGGTTCATCTGTCCTGGATTCCATGTATCCAGAGATTTTATCTGTACCAATGTACATGCTCTGGTCTATCTGGATTTGTAAGGTAGAACTGGAGTCATGATAGTAGGGGGAAGAGGAAGTATTAAAGAACTAGATGTATGCTGTGTTTCCTCAGTGCTACACTGGACCCTGGTGGACTTATCCCTTCCTTGTGACACTTATGTGAGGGAATGTCCAATTGTCCAAAGATGAGCTTTGGGTCTCCACTCCAACCTCTCCTTTTTCACATAGATATTATTTGTTGGGGGTCTTCTGATGCCTGATACTTGATCCTGACAACACTTCATGATCACATAAACTGGTTTGCTTCTTTCATGTGGTATTTGTCGCTTCTCTGGTAGATGGACTCTTGTTTAACTTTAAGGCTTTAAGACTATATCTTTTGATAGCTGGACACCATCAACTTTCTTCACCACATTTGATTATGCACCCATTTTGGCTTCAGCAATCATGTTGGAAAGATGAGTATCACAGAATGCCAGGTTATTAGAACAATGTTCTTGCATTGAGGGATGACTTGAATGTTCATCTCCTACTTTGATATTTAACATATATGTACAAAGACCTATATATCCCTATCATTATATATTATATACAACAGAATAAAATAACATATTATCAATATACTATTAGTATGATAGTTATTATATTTTATAATGTAAATTCATTGTGATAATAATATTACAGTATATTATTATACTATATATTATAATATAATATATAACCTAATTATAAAGTATATAGTATAATAATTATATTGTACAATACTATATGCTATAAATTAACACACAATTACATAGTAATATTATATAGTATATATTCCATTGCATATTATCTATATATGATACATAATAGTATATCATTATATACTAACTATGCATTATATTATATGCATGCTATATAATTTAATTTGAATATTTTATATAATATGCAGTGTGCATTTATATACTATATAGAATTATAGGGTGAATAATATAATGAGATATATAATACAATCATAATTTATATTTTACATTATATAATTTTATAACTTAAATATAATATATTATCTAGAGCATTGCATTCTATATAATATCATATTAATAATATGATAATATATGATATTATATAGGTCATTATCTAACAATATAATTACACATACACATGCCAATATTTGTACCTCTATAAATGTATTTGGCATCCTCGTTCTTCCTCTATTTTCTTTTACTTTCCTCGTGTCCCACTATCCTGATAGACCTTGACTCAGTTCTGAGTAATTCCTCTTGGCCGCATGACACCTGCTCAAACCCTCCAGGCATCCTACACCGTGAGCACCACTGATTTTAGCTCTCTGATTGTTCTCTTGTCCCTGCATGTATTGGACTCCTCTTGGTTTCATCACCTCTCCCTATTCCATGTCCCCCTGGTATCATCGGTCCTAATGTTGACTCTTTGGGATTGCTTGTCTTGCCTTTTTTTCATAGATAGGCATGAATAATATTAAGAAGAAAAAAGTGAAAAATGGGGGCTTATCAATAGTCCCAGATCTGACTCCTGTGTATGCTTTCTTATCCAGTCTGACAAGGTGCCAAGTCCTGCCCTCTGGCCTAAAGCAGTGGTTCTCAATCTTCCTTTAAGAGTTTAATACAGTATTTAATACAGTTCCTAAAATTATTCTCATTGCTACTTCATGACTGCAATTTTGCTACTGCTATGAATCAGGCGACCCCTGTGAAAGGGTCATTTGACACCCCCTTCTCCAAGGGGTCACAGCCCACAGGTTTAGAACCACTGGTCTAAAGTCTATTTTCATGATCGCTTGGGAACTTTGTTGCTTTGTTCCCATTACTACTCTGTTGCACTAACTTCGTGCTTCACCCCGTGGTTGGGGGTCAAGCCAGGCACAATTCCTGCACTGTGTCGTCAGTGCCATCTTTGCATTTTCAATCGCTGTGATCTTTGGTAAGTAGATCACCTGCCAGTGGCTTCTTTTGATCACTTAACCCAGGGACTCCCAGGCAATAAACTTCTATTACATGTGTTCGCGTTAATTTTCACTCACTGTGATGCTATGTGTTCAAGCAGAACTGCCCCATAGGGTTTTCCCATCTGGAATCTTCACAGAAGCAGTTTCCAGGTCTTTCCCTTTTGAAGCTTCTGGTAGGCTTGAATCACCAACACTTCCTAGAATAATTGAGCACTGAACTATCAAAGCAACCCACATTCACTGCCATCAAGTGTACCGCGAATCATAGCCACCCTAGAGGACAGAGTAGAACTGTCCCAGTGGGTGGCTGAGACTATGACTTCTTATGGCATCAGAAAGCTTCGTCTGTCTCCATCAGAGCTCCTGCTGGGTTCAATCTGCTGACCTCAGCTTAGCAGCCCAATCACTATATCAATAGAACTCATTTAGACCATCAAGGCTCCCTTTGTAGAAAGCTTGACACATGTCAGCTGCCAAGGTAAGCACTTTACCTGAATCGTTTCTTCTCTTTAGTAGTCCTCTAACTTAAGCTGAGCCACTCTAAGTAAAGTGTGCAAGGCTGTGGGGTTCAGAAAGATGGAAAAAGGATTCATACACACACACACACACACACACACACACACACAGTTGCTGCCCCCAAAGCCCATGCTGTTAATCACATGACCCTTAAGCCACATGATTAAAAATTTTCAAACTCAGAAAGTCTCATGCACATGAAGGGATTCCCTCTTATTCCTCATGCAGACCAGCAGGCAACAAAATGAGTATTATCATACACACTTTAGGAATGTCACAAAGTTTTTGGAAAAAATTTAAACAAATATCCATAGATTCCTCCTAATGTCAACCTCCCAGTTAGTAACAAAACTCGGAGTGAAGTTTGGGTGTCAGGCCCAATCAGCAGAATTCCCTCACTGAAGGCAGCGATGTAACCGATAAGTTCTGTCTAAATGCAGATTGCTACGAGAAGAAGGTCGTGCCACCTTGCAAGATCCGTACTCTATTCTCTTTGAGTCTTCTGAATCCAATTGGCTTATTTTGTCTGGAACAAGGAGTTTTCCGGTGTCAGCATCTTATAGGCCCCAAATGGACTTTTCTTTACCTCCTGCATCATCCCCAAACCAAAGTTGCCAGCAAAGCCCACTTTCAGAATTTTTATTATCTATAACGATGCTGTAAACTAAGGGAAGAAGCCTAGCTCCATCCCAGGCCTCAGCGTTGTTTACAGGGCTGCACGCAGAAATCTATTTTGCACTTTGTCGGGAAAGTTAATCTGATAGGAGACAAAAAAGATGGAAAGCCACTGGGGTGATGTTCTTACAGAAGCATTTTCCTGATCATGAGAGGTATTTTAAAAATAAAACATGATAGACTCCAAAAAAGAAACCTCCAGTTTCAGCTCAGGCAATGGAGTCTCACACAAGGAGAGAGAGAGAAAAAAGTCTTACACAAAAGATCTGCAAGAATCAAGGTGGTCTCTGTGGAGATCCAAAACCTTGGAGCAGCTAAAATCCTAACATGGGTCTTGAAGATACATTTTTTTAATGAAACAAGAGAAGTGCTTTTTATTGGAATACCTGGGAAAATAAAATTTATCCAGAAATACAAAGTTAATGTCTATAAAGTAGTAAGGTAGGATACTAGGCAAAAAATGGTATGCTTCTTGGTTTCTGTTATGCACATAATGCCAAACTCTTCAAGAGATCTGAAAATTGTAGTGTTACCTTGCTATAAAATCAATCTCCTTTCATTTAACAAATAATATTTGCATGAATCTTAGGTGTCAAATGTTTTGCCAATGAATAAGACAACAATTGTAACAACAAATAAAGTCTCTCATTTGGCACAAGGACGTAAGAGATTTTAAGGAGGCAAACAAGTGTATCACCATTATGAGTATGGAGTGTGATACGTTGTTGCAATTGCTGTTGTTTTTAGGGGTCATCCAGTCTGTTCCAAATAATAACAACCTTGTTTACCACACTCCTTGGTTTTGCACATCCTCATGATTGTTCTTACATGAGCCCGTTGTTGCAGCGACTATGCCCATCTATCTTGGGAGGACTTTCTTCTTTTTTGCTGCCCCACTGTCTGGTGTCCTCCAAGGATTGGTCTCTCCTGACAACATGTCAACATGACAACATATCTCTGCCTTTCGAGGAAGAAAATGTATGACTAGTGAAAACAAAAGGGGTTTGTGTGGAGGAGGCGCTGTTATACAAAAGCTATAGCTTTGTGTCTCTGCTGACCTCAAAAATAAGGGTGGTGGTGTTCGGACGAGAGGGGAGAGAGAGAAAGGACAGTTCATCAGCTATAAACAAACATGCCTGAAGAAGATTCTATGGTCAGGACGAAGCCAGGGTCGGGGAATAATGAGCAAATTCTCATATGTAGCACTTTAGAGTTCACAGCGCACTTTCAACTAGATCCTTCCTTTGATCCTCAGAAGACCTAGGGGAGGACAGGTAAGAAATCTGAAATCAGGAGAAGAAAAAAAAACATGCCCACGGTTACGTAATTAGTTTGTAGCCGCCCTGCCGTTTGAAACACTTTCTCTAACTGTGAACTACAGGCTTCCCTTTTTTCACTTGCTGTCACTTTATTATCATAAATCAAAGTTGAAAGTAATAAGGTTGAGAAATGTGCCTCCACAGCACTTCCTCTTTGGGTCTGGTGTTGGACTGCTGGCCACAAGGTCAGCGGAGGTTCAAACATACCAACCACTCTGAGAAGGAAACTCAAGGCGTTCTGTTCCCATAAAGATCTGCAGTCTCAGAAACCCTTATATGGAGACAGATGAGTCAGAATCGACTTCATGGCAGTGGGTTTAGTTTATTTGGCTTTTTTTTTGTAACTGACTGAAAAGAAGCTTCCTTCTTTATATAACTGCTCAGAAATTCATTAACCTAATAACATCTACCTTTCTCGTGGAAGAAGGAAAAACAAAAAGAAGATAAAAAGCATAAGAAACTCAACCTTTAATGCAAGTAGGGACTTTAAAGATCACTTCTGAACTAAAGGTGGAGGCACCTGAGTGAGATTGATAGAAATGAACCTATAAAAAAAAAGCCACTTGTGTCCTCCGTGTGGCACTGTGCTCCTGGGCTTCACAAGGATGATTTTTTCTCAGCAGTAGATGGCCAGGTCTTTCTTTGGAGGCATCTCTGGGTGACCTTGAAGCTCCACCTTTCAGTTAGCAGCTAAGCAAGTTAACCATTTGCTCCACCCAGAGACATTTAGAAAGCTTCCTAAATGCCCCGCCCTGCAAACATTGCATACAAGATATCTCTAATTTGTGCGATTTGTGAGGGCTGGGGGATGAGTTTTCAGGAGAACACAGAAGGGAAGATGAAGGAATAAGGGGGAGGGTTGACAATATAAACTTCAGTAATGGGGGATGTCGTAACCCACAAGAAGTATCAAAAAAATTCTATCGGTAGGGAGGTAAGGTAAACTAATGGATGACCCATAAGTAGTTTAAGGTGTTGAAGACAAGAATCAAAGCTCTGAAACATAGAACCCCCACTTAATTTACATTTTTTTAAAAATCACAATTTTTTTTCATTTCTGTCATCAGCCATTCAACGTATATGTATCTTGCCTTATGGCAGATGACCTTCTAATTTGACTTTTTCAAAGTAAGTATGAAAATACCTCAGTAACTTGGCTATAGAGAAATAACTCAGTGTCCCGTTGTTAACCCTAGACACAAAATAATGAATGTACATTTGAGAAATATAGTCTGTCCACCTATAAAATTAGAACAAGACCACATCCCTCTTCTAGAAATATTTGCACATTAAATGAGTTAATAAAGACAATGGACATGTATGGTCTGTCAGCATTCTTTCTTTAAAACTCTCTGTTCTTTTTGGGGGTCATCACTGGCTCCCTGGTGGTGAGAGTAGGAGGCCCAGCTTTGCTCCCGGAGAACTGCTGCTGGATTTGAACCTCCAACCCAGTGGATCGCAGTGCCGTGCATAACCACTATGCCACTGGGGCTCAGCCCAAAACTCTCTATTCTTAAATATTTTTAAGTCTATAAATAATAAAAATATATGAAACAAAGACCAGCTAGCAAAACCAAAGTTTCTGTCATTGAATCAACACTGGACTCATAGTGCCCTTATAAGTCAGAGTGACATTTTCCCTGTGAGTTTCCCAGACTACCTTTTCAGGGAAGTAGAAGATCCCATCTTCCTCCTGCAAAGGCAGGTGGTTTCAAACTGCCAACCTTTACTATGGCCACCCGGCTCAACCACCATGCCCCAGAGCTCCTAGGGAATATGCCAACTGAGAAGAATTCAAACTTTTCTTCACTCGTGTCTCCCACCTCCCTCACCCACAAGGGCTTGTCGGGCGGTGTTTGGAAGTCTCCCTGGGACCTGGACAGGAGCAAGTATGTCTGAGCATCCCCGTTCTAGACTGAGCAGGCAGGACACCCGTTTGACTTTGTGTGTGCCACAGAGCCTTCCCAATACTGTTTCTGACATGCTGGAACTCAGTCATTCAGGTACTCTGGATAACTGTGTGTGTCAGTCCAAGCATAAGTGGGAAAGGTACAATGCCATTGTGTGTGTCCATTCTGACTCACAGTGACCCCATGTGTTACAGAGTAGAACTAAGTTCTATGGGGCTTCCTTGAGTGTGGCCGCAGATCGGATTCTGACATTTTGCTGGGTGGGTTGGAACCAGCATTTCGGTTAGTAGTTATTTCAGCATGAAGCATTTGCCCACCCAGGGACCTGCCTTAATTAAGTATCTCTAAAAGGGTTCTTACAAATCCTGTGTCATCCAAATAAAGTTACTGAAATAAAGCTAATACTCGGATGCACCCATTACTTTAATGCATATCAAAATCTAAACAACCCTAGATAAATGTCCCTATTTTATAAATAGAAACTGTGCCAGCCTTCCTGAGCCTACTAGTAAGGCTCTGTGTCCAAAGGACAGGGGAGTCTACTTCTCAGGCACAACCCCTGTGCAAGGGAGAGGCACTCCTGTCAAATTAATCAGCCAAACGCTTCTGATTAGGAGAGGTCAAGAGCATACACAGAAAACCATTTCTCTTCTCGCCTAGTCCAGGGAGAGGCTTGATAGAGTGCCAGGAAGCACAATGAATGTTTTACCTCACAAGTGCTGAGAAGACAACATGTTCCCTTTAGCATTAATTGCTTCATTCAGAAGAAGCCATTTAAAATCTGAGTCTGGTCTTTTCCTTGATGAGCAATTTCAGGCTGCCTACCAAGGCTTTTGTTTGTTTGGGAGGAGAGAAGAAGAGAAAGCATTTTGTTAAGGCATTTTAATTTTCATATTTAATGAAACAGATTGGGGAGCTGGTTCCTTTGATTTTAATTCTCTGTTCCCTGAATACCTTCTTGGATATTACAGATTCTGCTGGAGCTTCCTGCACAAACTTTTCTACATTTCACAAGTTAAGGCTGTCAAATGTTAAAGCTGCATCAAATATATTTTTGCACCAATATTAAGTTGTTATTCTTTTTTTTTAGGGGGAGGGGGCATCACTGCTCTCCAGTGGTGGGAGTAGGAGGCCCAACCCCACTGCTGGAATTGAACCTCCATCCCAGTGGGCCACAGTCCCGTGCACAACCACTACGCCACAGGGGTTAAGCCCAAGTGGTTATTCTTATTATTGTAGAAGGTCAACCATAAATCTCAAAGCTGGAGAGCAGGGAACATGAACTGATGCTTCCCCATACTGACTTGAGCACATAAAATTATACAACTCTCCAAAGCCCTCTTTTTTCTTGTTGTATCTAAAAGGCTTTGCATTCTTTACAGAATGAATTATTTAAAGATGTTATTTCTCTTCAGTGGCAAAAGATTAATCATTCCATCACAAATGTTATGTGTTTCAATTAATTTGCCAGGGTGGGAGGAGGCCTAGCAGTTCACTGAGTAAGTGCCCGGGCATGAACTGAAGGTCCAGCTGATGCAGCCACTCTTTAGGGAAAACATGTGGCGATCAGACTCCACAAAGAAGGACACGTCCAGAAGCCTTGATTTGCTCATTTCAGTTATTATTTGTTAGCATATTTTTTCTCTTTCTCCACGATGAAAAGGCAGAGTTTTTTTCTACTTTGTTTGAACTTGAACAAAATTAGAACCATATCTTGCAGATTATAAGAACTCAATGTTTGTGAGATAAAGGAATGATGAAAAGGCAATTTGACTTAGTATTGGGGGGTAGGGGACCACAGTGAATTCATTTGTTAAAAGAATTGATTGACATAACACAATCCATATTCTACGTTGTACTTGTGAAGTAGCAACTGCTGTCTTAGAACCTGTTGAGCAATATTACTATTGCCCTCCCACCTTCATTTGTCCCCCTACAGTCTGGAGCAAAACAGAGTGGAGCATATTGGAGATATATGGAAACAATTAGCACACAGGACTAATAGACAAGGCCAAGCTCAGTCTCCAAGACTCTGAGGGCAGAAGAACTAGATGTTACCCAGCTACCACTGCCGAAGGGGGTCACAATAGAAAGTCTTTGACAAAGCAAAACCTTTCGCCCAAATCACAATTTAAAAAACAAGTTTAAAAAATGTGAAAGGGTGAATTATGACTTGTGTCCTACATCATTTCATCAAAATAGGAATCAAAAGAAAAAAATAATGATGATGGTTTGTGACCTTAGTAAAATATGCACATAATTAAAGAACTAGTATTATTACCACTAGTAGTAGATCTAACCTACCCAGTGTGTGACTTTGACCAAAACACTTCAGTTCTCAGGGATTTCATTCCCTTAGCTATAAAAAGACAAGGTTAGACTAGATGATCTCTCAGGTCCCTACAGTGAGAAATTCAAACTTATGAAGATCATAAACCTCTCAACAAATGCTCACTTAACATTGACTCTATGCCAAATAAAGAGTCATGGTGGCACAGTGGTCTGCTGTGAACCAAAAGTTTAGTGGTTCAAATCCACCAAGCACTCTGCAGGATAGAAATGTGACTGCTTGCTCCCATGACAACTGTGACCCAGAAAACTCTATAGGGCAATTCTACTCTATCCTTTAGGGCAACTGTGACTTGGGATGGATTTGAGAACAGTAGGTTTGAGTTTTCTATGTAAATATTCTTCTAGGAAGGAAGAAACACCAAAAATTAACCCAAGTGAAATAATTCAAGAAAATTCAGCAGCATCTATAAAATATCTTTCCAGCTTATTTTGAAATGTAAAAACAAGCCATTACAGAAAAGCATCAGAAGATGTAGAAACCAGATTTCCTAAGAAAAGTCATTTGGGAAAATGAAAAATTGAGTTAGCCGCTGATCTGCCTCTTGTGGAGATCATGTTGACCTTCCAAGCTGCTTGTGTAACAAACTTGGATCTGACATTGAGTGCTGGCTTTGACAAGCCACCTAATGAGAAATAGTGTTTAAAAAGAATGAGAGTGTGCTTCATAAAAATATTCAAAACACTGCGGATGTTGGTGGGGGGAAGTCATGAAAGGAAGACACAGAATATACTATCAAGATTTAAACAAGGTCCTTCCTCATAGTGCATGGTCAACACAGAGCTATTCCAGGAACAAACAGTAAAAGAAAGGACAAGCACAAGCTTTCATGGTGCTGATAAGAATGTATTGATGAGAATCAAAAAATGCCCTCCCAGAATTCAGTTGGCCCAGTAAAGGAACCACCCAGGCAACAAACATAAGTGTCACATAAACTCTAGAAGCCCCGGAACATAAAAAAATACATGACAATCCTTGCCTTAGAATCATCCATGAGAGAAGGCCAATGTTCTTCAAATTTAATCTCAGACTTTTAATTTCAACCCAACCTATTTAGTCTATTTGAAAAATAAACCATCCTGATTCACAGGTTTACTTAACGAAGGAAAATAATGTCCTTGATTTTTGTTTCTGACATCTCCAATGAGTTATCTAGCCCCATCATCACAAATATTGCCCTTGGCTGCTATTAAGTAGGTCCCTGATGCGTGGCCACCCCATGAGTTATGAAATCAAACCAACTACTCCATGGAGTTTCTTTTCTTTTTTAAGAGTGTTATTGGCATATAGTTCGCATGTCATTTCATTTAATGATTCAATCATATTGAGAAGATTTGTGCAATCACCACCACAATCAATTTCAGAATGTTTTCATCTCACATGCATTCTTCTCGTATCTTCCCAGTGGGGTTATCTTGTCTGTAAGATTTTCAGAGATTGCCAGACCTTTTGCATGGATTGCCTGAATGGATTAAAACTGCCAGCCTTTCTATGAGTGACTGATCACAAATGTTATTGTTACAAGGGGACTTATTGTCATAAATGTGATTGTTGTATGACATTGAGTCCATGGCAACTGACAACAGCATTGTAGGACAGAGCAAAACTGTTCCCCAGGGTTCCCCAGCCTGCAGCCTTTATAGTATACTCAGTGTGCCCTCTGCCAAAGGAGCTCCAGGTTGTCACAAGTCTCCTTTCAAACCAAAAGTAGAGTTGGACAAGACTGAGGAGCGGTGCATCCATCAGAATGAACCAGACTAGGGCTCAGTAATGACTCACACTTGAAACATTGACATTCGACCACAGCAAATGTTTACTTCTTGCTCGTGTTACAATGTGATATAGGTTAGGCAACTCTATTTAATGGTTCTGGTAAGCCTTGCTTCAATCATTCATGCTATTTCTACTTTTTGCTTATAACTGAACTTTCTTTGGCTTCCAAAATCATCATAGACAGAGATATAGAAGAAGGAAGTAAAATGTGTGAGGTGTTTATAAGGGCTGCACTTAGAAGTGTTTTATATCTCATCTGCTCACATGATCAAAACCTAAGTCTCAGGTAGGAGAAAAAGGTTGACTCCCAGTATGCCAGGAAGAAGTAGTAGGATGTATGAAAAGCATTTTTTTTCCTGCCACAAGGAATTATGCCTAAAGGCTGTGGTTTGTGGAATCAAGTGCATTCCAACAATTCCAACTCTTAATGACCCCATATAAGAGAGGAGAACTGCCCCATAGGTTTGTCCATGCTTCAATCTTTATTGAACGAGATCATCAGGTTTCCCAGGGAGCTGCAGGGGTGGTGGGAGTGCACCTCAAATTTATAAAAAATTTCCAGGTATTATGATTTATAAACTTCCAGAGGTGTGCAACTCATCAATAAGATCAATTCATAATTAAAGTCTTTCTATAATTATTTTCATTTCATCCCCTAAGAAAATGAAATTTTATAAATCTCTGCCATTCTGTTCACCTTCTTCATCCTGGGGAAAAAGACCTTTGTTCAGTCCAGTCCAGTGAAAGCTTATAAATTACCTTTCACACTTACACAAGTGACCGCTTTCCTCAAGACTGAAGAAAAAGTTTTCCTTCACCAGTTTTCCCATCCTTCTTGACAGTCCCTTGAAGCTACAAAAACTCTACTAAAGCCTGGGCTCAGATCGAGGTGTATTTGAGGATTGGGGGAGTTTTAGAATCCGATGTAAATCACGTGACTCATGGAGCTTGACTGAGTTTGCCTTTCAGCTATCATTGTTGCCACTGCTGCTATCAAGTTGTTTCTGACTCCCGACAACACTTGCCTGTGTGTGAAGTAGAACTGCTCCATGGTATTTGCAAGGCTGTGGCATTTAAGCAGCATATTATCTAGTCTGTCTTCCAAGGTACATTTTATGGATTCAAACTACTCACCTCTCAGGTAGTTCTCAAGTAATTAATCATTTGTGCCATCTAGGGACTCCTTTCAGCTATAAATTAGAAAACCTTTCCTCTTTCTTCTTAACATCCTGGTCTCCCTAGCAAACAATGTTGAGCTAGCCACTCGCATTCCCCTTTCAAGTCTAAACTTAAGAATTAATTTCCCTGAACTCCTGTTTTAGTAACTATGTAATGTGAATTTAAATCCCTATGTCTGGTCTTCTCATAATATGTAGTACTTTCTGTGTTATAAGCACATAATACTTTTAGTCAGTGTTTCTTCATGCTCCTTGATACAAAGACTGAGATTTTGCTATGGTGGTGGTGGTTGTATCCTCATTTCCTAAACCATCTCAAAACCGTTTGTTGAATGCATGAATGAATGAAGGATTCTCAAATTCAATCTCATTTGCACAGAGTTCATTTGGATTTGTAGCTATCCTCTAGGGCAGAGTAGCACTTCTCTTGTAGATTTCCAAGGCTGTAAGTTTTGAGTGGGTAGAGAGCCTCCTTTCGCTCTGAGGAGTGGCTGGTGGTTTTGAATGGCTGACCTTGTGGTTAGCAGCCAAACAAATAAGCCACTATGTTACCAGAGTTCATAGCAGCTAAAGAAATCTTGGGTTGATTGAAAAGAAGCCAACTCTATTGACAGCTGGTGACCACAAGTAAAGAATACCCTGCAGATAGTAATAAGAAAGCTTCACAAGGCTAAGTGTATCATTTAAGCCAATGTGAATGATACTTCTTCCAAACACTTGCTTTGGTCACCCCAATTTAGGAGTGCTCACGCAGTATAGTTAGGACACCCAGAACACTTTGCACCTTTCTTGCAGTTCTTAACACATATGATTTTGTGTCATAATTGTGTCTTCACCTTATCACACCATCAGGATAGTAAACTCTTGCAGATAAAGACTGCCCTTTCTTTCTGAGTACTCTTCATTATTTCTTTCCCTCCACTTGTGTAGTATGACCCTAGAATATGTATTTGACAGCTTGAATCTTATAAATGTATGCTGAAATAAATTTGACATGCAGCATAATTTTACATCTGAACAATTTTACATCATTTTATTTCTTTGGGAGGTGCCTAATGTGTCCATGTTGTCCAATCCTGTACTAAACTCCTTGTGTCAGTTCCATCTCCCATTTTATATTTTTGCTAGAAGCAGCAAAAGTAAGTAATTCACAGAGCGAGTAAGTGAATGACATTGAACAAGTAATCGTGTCTTTTTCCTTTTTTGAAATTTGAGGAAAACATCCACAATCCTGGTAAAACTTCAAAATTGTATATTGTTCATTTTTACACTTGCAATGTAGGACAGCTTTATAGATACCATGTGAACTCTATTAATCTACCACTTAGAGTCTGGCTGAGTGTTCTTGAAGGAAGAGAGCAAGCACTGCCCACCATTCTGAGATAGTTCTCTGAACACCATTCAATCTGATCCTTAGTGTATCTTCCTGGTTCTAAAATGAATATGTAAGCTTTTGCCTATAAGAAACTCCATTTTAAATAAAGGACACTCGGGTTGAACCCCATTGAGTAGTGGTTGTGTGCGGGACTGCTGCCCACAGGGTTGGCAGTTCAAATCCAGCAGCAGCTCTCCAGGAGCAAGGCTGGGCCTCCTACTCCCACCAGGGGCAGTGATGCCCACAAAAAAGAAAGAAACACAATTTAATAAAAAGTCATTTTCACTATGCTCTATACAAAATAGCACCTGGTATTCTAATCCCCATCTCAAAATGTGTCAATTCACATCACCAAATACACAAGATAATTATCAAATATCAGAACAAAGATATTTTTAAGTTGCAGCTCTAAAAATGTTACATATTTGAATAATAGGCTCTTCATCCCATTATCAAATTCTCAAGGAAGACCTAAAATTGAAAGATTAACTTCCTTTCCCAGAAGAAATTATTCCCATCATCAGAAAAACTAAATGGTGTCTGACTACTACTAACATTTTATTCTAAAGCCAACTATATTAGAAGGTTTTTGATTAAAAATGTGGAATAGCATTCAATATTACAAAAAGAACTGGCTTATTGGTCATGTGGAAACTGGTAGAACCATTGAGACAATGGCCTGTAGATATCAAGTCTGGAAACAAATTTGTTTCCATGGCTCACGTTTCCATCAAACAGCAGACAAGCCTACTAGAGGAACAATAATACTAGTAGGATACACACAACTTAGAACAATCAATGATTTATGATCAAAGGGCAGCATTTACCAAAGGACAATTTTCAGAAGGGTTAGCAAAGAAGGAGGAATGGAAACAGGAAGCACAGAGTAGAAATGGAATTGTGATGGTATAGTGAAGGAGATGCAACAAAATGCATGATTGGTGAAAGTAAAACTGATGGTAAGCTCTGTAAAACTTTCACCCAACTCAAAATAAAACGTTTTTCAAAAAGGAATTATGTGTTAGAGGAAAATAATGGCCCCCCCCCCAAAGGAAAAAACCCTTTATTTCCTCTCACTCAACCAAAGGTGAGGTTTTTACTTAGAAAGTTGGAAAAATACTGGATTCAGCTAAGCATTTCACCATTGGAATGGAAGTGATTTCATAACTTAAGAATCTGGACCTTGGGCCCCCACCCAGACACTCCCTCAATGCGAGAACACTTTGTTCCATTAATCTGGTTTTCCCTGACGCTCACTGGCCCAATAGGATCACTGAAGTCAAATAGGTCCATAAGCAAATGTGGTGAAGAAAACCAATGGCATCCAGCTGTAAAAGGACATAGAGTCTGGGATCTCAATGCTTAAAGATAAACAAACAAAGCCATTTGCTATAAAGTAAACGTGGGCTTCTTTCAAGCCCACATGGAAGAAGTGGCCATGAGGTGTCAAAAGGACCAGGTTTCGGGCATCAAACAGGGAAAAACTGTGTCACTGTGTGCGCTCCTTCCTGAAATGATCACTGCGGATATGTGGGGGCATGAGCAAGAGTGAGGAAGATAGCTGATGGTACCCAGCTATCAGAAGATATAATATCTGAAGGCTTAAAAGCTTGAGGGTGAACAAACGGTCATATAGCTTAGAGACAAAAACAGGCCCACCACAGAAGAAGTACACCAGACTGTGCGACCATGAGGTGTGGAAAGAATCAAGTACAAGGCATCAAGGAACAAAAATCATATCATTATGTGCACACTCTCCCAACATGATCACTGAAGATAAAAGGTAACAAAGGCAGACAGACAGAGCATAGGAATCCAATGGCACCCAGCTACCAAATGATAAGGTATCTGGGATCTTAAAGGCTTGAAGGTGAACAAGTGGCCATCTAGCCCACAAACAACAAAGCCCACATGGAAGAAGCACATGAGCCTGAGGGATCTAAGGAAGCAGATACTAAGCATCAAAGAACAAGAATCACATCACTACGAATGAGGAGGAGAGAAGGGTGGGAACCCAAGACCCAATTGTGGACAATTGGACACACTGCAAAGTGACCAAATGTCCCGCAGTTTTTTTTAAATTAAAATATATTACAATACTATTTTTGCATTTTATGAACATTTTTGCTGCACCATATAGATCAAATTTTTAATCAAGAGCCCCCTATCCCCCCAGCCAACGGTGTCCCACTTAAAATCTGGTCACTTTATCTTACAGGGGAGTTGTGGGAAGGCGACAGGCCAGTCACGGTGTAATGAGGTGGTGATGAAGCATAAAATTTCCTCTAGCTCCTGAAGACTTCCACCTCCAACTATCATGGTCCCAATTCTACCTTACAAATGCAGGTGGACTAGAATAGGTACACTGGTAGAAATGGGTACTGGAAATATGGGGAACCCAGGAAAGATGAACCCCCTGGGGCCAGTAGTAAGAATGGAGCTACTGGATGCATGGAGGGTAGGTGGGGTAGAGAGAGGGAGCCAACTATAAGGATCTACACATAACCTCCTATCAGGATAGACATTTGTGGAGGGGGCAAGGGAAGACATCGGGCAGTTTAAAATATGACAAAACAATACTAATTCATAAAGCATTGAGGGTTGGTGGGGGAGAGAGGAGCAAAGATGGAGGGAGAAAAGATGAGAAGCTGATGTCAAGGGCTCAAGTGAAAAAGCAGATATTTGGAGAATAAAGATGGCAGCAGGCACGTACAGGAGTTTGGCACAAAATATCTATTTCTATATTGTGAAAAGCGATGTATGAGTCCCCAATAAAATGATTAAAAAAGAAAAACAAAAATCACACTGTCATTGAGTCAGTCCACTCTGACAAATATCAACCTTATGGGACAGATCAGAACTGCCCCTGCAGCTGACCTTGTAAATAGCAGCCCAATGCAGAACCTCTATACCTCCAGGGCTTCTAAGTACCTACCAAATGGAATTCATCAAATCAAGCATCTTTTGGATCCAACATGTTAAAGAAATCAGAGTTCACAAATGCAGAGATGTGGTAGTTAAGGGTGTATGTAAAGTTGAATTTATATTGAAGTCTAGGAGTAGAGTACTACCTGTCAATCAACCACAACCTGATTGTGCCTCCTTTTGGATGTAGCCTTTTTGTAAAGGGAAAAAATGGGAAATCCTCCTCTCTCCTTTTACCCTCTTTACCTTTCTACTTGCTAGCATTCTGTGTCTGCCTCCAGGGGTGGCCCAAATAAGGTCTTCCTTACCCTGAGAGCTGTTGGCATGCTGAGGTTTTCACTCACCTTGGATCTATGACACCTGCACCTACTGACTGGCCTATCATCTCCCTTCGTCCTTCTTCACATGTCCATGTCATTGGCCTGAAACAATGTGAATCTGAAGAGCCTCCTGTCTGGCACTAGACTTGTGTACTTGGGTTAGGCTGGACTGAGACGGGGCAGTTTTTGATGTGGAGTTGTTCCTGGAGATAAAGTTCATTCTTGTAGTGAGGTGAGTGTCACTGATTTTGCTTCTCTGGACAATTCCAGTTTAATATAAAATTCTGTATTTCACATTCTTATTCTACACTCTCAAAACTGTAGAAAATCTAAGCAGAACCCAGTCTGTGGAATAGCTCTCCCAGTGAACTCAAACACTAAAATATGCAGATATCAGCCAGACCAAGAAAGTTTTAGATATCCAAGGAAAAGAAATTAGAGAGGAAAAGAGAATGTCCACATCTGGTCTTGTCAGTGTGTCAGTTTCTTTGCTCAGAGACTACTACTTGCAACTTAAACAAGTGAGAATTAGACTTATTAAAACAAGCATATCTCCATAGTTGCAAGTGGGGAAAATTCTCTTGCTCATAGATTCGATTTCATAGAATGACTATCTTACATTTTTGCAAAGATTGCACATTTACAGTGATCTCAGGTCCTCTTTTGTTATTTTCACTGTTGCCTTTTTAATCCAGCATATTAAATCTATTATATGGTGTTACACAGATCCTCTTTGATCTTGTATTCCTAGTGTTGCAGTGCTTGATTCAATACAACAGTCTCCACACCTTGTTCTGAGCAGCTATTGTAATAACAATGGTTATTACTGTTGCCCCTCGTGGCCACTGATTTTAGGGGGTGTGTTTGCCTTAGTAAAGATCCCTGGCCATGCTGAGGGTTATGCTCTGCGCTGTCACCTCAAAGTTGGTGGTTCAAATCCACAAGCTTCCCAATGAAAGAAAAGAAAATCTCTCTGCTCCTGTGACTCAATGAGAGTGGGTTGGGTTCTGATTTTAGTTTGCCATAGTAGCTAATATTACTTTCACTTAATAATAAAGTAACCAGATTTTAAGCAGGACACCATTAACTGGGATGGGAGGGGGGGGGTGTTTTGATTAAAATTTTGGTCTATATGAAGCAACAAAAATGTTCATAGAATGCAAATATAGCATTGTAATCTATTTATTTTAATTTTAAAATACCGGGGGCTCTTGTTAAATTGTTAAAAAGCGGGATGTCTGGTCACTTTATTATACAAGGAAACTTCTGTAGTGAAAGCTTTAAATGCATGAGTTCTGAGTCTGTCAGTTGCATTTATTTTTAACCAAATCTTGTCTTTCACACCTCACAGCATCAGATATTAACATTAAGAACATACTGGTTCACATTTACACAAAGCCTAGACTGAATCTTTTCCTGTCTTACTATATTTCCCTGTAGTTTGTCTAGAGCACAGAAATGTGGGAACAGGTCTGGCACACAGGAAAATGAGGATGATGGAGGCAAGTCAATTATTCACATGGCTCTGGAGACCCGGCTCAATGGCACAGATCTAACGTTATCATAGCTTTTGTAAGGCTTATATATTTTTCATTGACCAATCAGATTACTTCTTTCAAAAGCTTCCCGGTTTCCAAACAAATCCTTATAAGGTCATGGGTTTGCAGCATGAAAAACGATTGGCCCACACTGTGGGCTATGTAAATAAGGTGTTTCCTGTTGAGTTATGTAAATGAGGTATAGCTGACTGAGCCAGCCTGTCCAATTGTGTTACGAGACTATTTCGTCCAATTACATTACCGCACCAACCATTCAGTAGTATTACAGGACACTATCGTCCAATTGTATTATAGGATATTACCATCCAATTACATTACAGGATCTTAACTGTTAATATGGGGAAGTTAGAAGCATTCTGATTGGCTGTTTCAGAGGTTTGAGAGGAAGTTGTCCGCTAAACTGGCCTGGGATCTTATTTACCTCGAGAGTGGAGTTTTTCCAGGAGTCATGGAAATGTGGACTATCCAGCAGCTTTGACCTGACTCAAGAGTTGAATATTCCAGAAGATTTGGAAGCATGGGTTCCAGATACCTAAGGGTATGGATACCCAGCGGCTTCAAGACCGCTCCAGGAGACACAGCAGGATCTTATATTTTCTATGCTTCTCTCCCAGATCCACAGGTCCTGCCAGGAATGCCCCCACACAGAAAGTGTGTTCTTTCAGATGCAATAGGGCCCACTTGTCTCCTAAACCTTTGACTACTTGTTTATTTAGAGAACTGAATTTCATAGTCATTCTCACCCTTCACTGCTTAGCCTGGTCTCCTTTGTATTTACTATGGGATTAGTAAATTGACTATGGGACTAGACCTGAAAAACTCAAAATGGTGTTGGTTTGCTCTATGGCATCTGGTTATGTATTAAGGAATGGGCATCTTTTCCCTAGGCCCTAATTCTTTAAAAGATCTAGGTGATACACCATGGAATGAAGTTCGAGGGAATAAATACCCATAAATTATATGAGGTATAGGCTGAGCCCCGGTGGCATAGTGGTTGTGAGCAGGACTACGGCCCACTGGGTTGGAGACTCAAATCCAGCAGCAAGGCTGGGTCTCCTACTCCCACCACCAGAGGGCAGTGAGCCCCCCTCCAAAACAAACAAACAAAAAATTATATGAGGTATAATGGAAAAGTTGACTACTGTGTGGCAAGTGATGGAAAGGAGCTGAAAATAAAATCTTCATTTCTTCCATGGTTGTACCGAATTTGAGCAACCAATCATTTGTGTCTTTTGTTTTGTTTTTGGGGGGGCATCCCTGCCACTGGTGATCGCGGGCGCTACCCAGTACCACTCCTGAGAGCCGCCGCTGGATTTGAACCGCCAAGCCCGCGGACCGCAGTCCCACACTCAATCACTTACACCGCCAGGGCTCAGCCCCACTTGTGTCTTTTATGAACATGTTGCCAGCTTCATAATGTATCACCTTTTACATGCTTACCTTCTTTTCCTCTATACCTCTTTTGTTTTTTTCCTCCCAAGTCCCTCAGAAGTCCTAAGAGAATAATTGTGCTAAATCTTACCTTAGTTATACAAAGCAAGGTTGAAAAGGGGTGGATTGTATAAAGGAACTGTGGCAGTCATGTGATTATGTTAATTTCATGATTGAGATGTAGGGGTGGTGTCTAGCCTGTTAATCTAGAGATAGCCATTGAGTAGCCAATGAGTAGCCTTTGTGTGGGCATGGCTTACTCCTGATACATCGGGGAAATCTAGCGATATTTCCCTCATGAAGATGAAAAATTATCTCCCCAGTCGTTGGGAGTTAGGCTCAGAGATGATGAATCATGAACAAGAAAAGATGGCTTTGCCCTAACAGAGCCAGACCTCTGAAGCTGGAGAGGCCAAGTGAGGACTCTTGCGAGCGATGAGTTGCTTTTGCCACCACTGGATATGGTTGATGAACGCTGAGCCCTAGAAGCGAGGAGGCATGGGGAGACCCCTGCCAGTGCTGGGATTCTGCTCCCGCTGACATGTGACTTTGTGAGTCGGAAGGAGACATTATAGACTGGTATCAGAATATGGGCTAATATCACACTTGTGACTGTACTGGACTGGGTTGGGATACTTTCTCAATGTTCCATTCCTTTTGTATATAAACCATTCCCCTATAGCTATATGCATGTCTATGAATTTGTTCCTCTAGTCTGCCTGGACTAACTCAGGAACATTTAAAATGTTCAATCACAAGCAGACTAAAATAAAAATAAAATGAAAATATAACCAAGTCCAACTTTTTCAACTAAGAATGAAAAGAAGCAGCTGGAAATATCAATTATTGTAACTTGAAATGTATATGAATCTAGAATAATTTGAAGTTGTCAAAAATGAAGTGTTTCCCCCAAGAAATGAATATTCTAGCTGAAATAGACAAGCATTAGTCATTTTGAATCATAAAACTCTATGGTTCACAATGGCAGGTATTAATGATGACATTTAAAGATCTATCTTGAAGGACAGTGCCATCTGTGGCAGAATAATGTCTATCCTCATACAAAGAAACCCAATCAATCAGAGATTATTCAAACGTATGTACCAGCCACTAAAAGTATGGATGAAAAAGCTGAAAAACCTACCAATGTCTTCAATGTGAAATTTTTCAAACATTCCATCAAAATCCATTGTCAATTATTGGTGATTGGGATGTTAAAGTTGGAAATGAACAGGGAGGAATTGTATTGGAAAGCTAGGTCTTGGGGATAGATATGAAGCTGGACATCACATGATAGGATTTTACAAGACCAACAAATTGCTCATTGCAAATACTTTTTGTTCAGCATTACAAATGGTTACTATACGAAGTAGACAGAAATACAATATAGTACATCAGTGGAAAGAGATGGTGGAGAGGCTCAATATAAGCTGTTAAATCTAGGCCAAGGGTAGACAGTGAAACAGATTATTAATTGTTCTTATGTAATTAAATTAATAAAGTTAAATTAAACACGTTTATCAAAACAAATTTGCCAGAGTCAAAAGACGATTTTAAAGATACCCCAAAATCTCAAGAACATCTCAAAAACAGAGGCAACCCCATCTACAGTTCCTCTTATTTCAAGAACTGAATGCATTTGCAAACTCAATAAAAAGCAACAAAATTTATTTGACCTGATTTAAAGCCAATGCTTTGCATCTAATACAATTTATAGACCATGTGACATCCATTATAACTTTTTGGAACTTGACTTTACCTTTTTTAGTTTTAAAGCTCAGATTTAAAACCCTGGCAAACAATAATAGAGCAAAAGGTCATTTGTTAAGCACTAATACTTTAAAGACCCTTATAATGAAGCATAGTGTAGGACAACCTATGCTTGCTTTGGTTCACTGTGTGATATAGATTCCTATAGCTTTCAAAATCCGGCTGCATTTGGAACATAAGTTATTGTCATTCATCTAAATGAAATGCCACAGAAAGTTTGGCTAACTGAAGTAATCAATCCTATAAATATAAATCTACTTACTACAGAAGACTCAAGTGCTCTTAAATTTCTTCTTCCAAATATCAGCTCTTCAAACTGTTTCAATTAGTCAGCCCATGCATGAATGTGCTGGAGTCTGTACATGTGTATAAGGGAATGGAAGGAGGGTTAGTAAATAACACAACTCTCTTCTCTCAAGTTCTGACCCAAATAAGATATTGGACTGAGCACCAGAATCCAAAGCTTAGACAAAGTGGAAAATCAGGTACCATTTTCCTTTTCAGTGACAAATGCCAAATCTAAATCTAGTTTTAGCACCACTGGAAGCAGGAGTTCCTAATATTCCAAGAAACATACAATTGGAGGAGAGTAAGAGTCTCCTTATAGCTTCCTTATGCCACAGCTATGGTTCAGCTCTACATTCCTAATTTAGCTCTACAAACACTAATTTGGGGGAAATCTTACATATTTTTGCAAAATGTATATAGAATGGCATCCTATTTTGCTTGATAATTGCATCTCAAGACTCTATATATGCATGAGATATAATTATTAAGCCAGAAATGGTACCATTTTACATACATACATTTTTCCATAATATATGAGAAGAGAACATTTTCGAACTAATTTATGAAAACTAGAATTATCCTGATATCAGACCAAAGACATAAGGAAAGAACATTATAAAAATCTGTAATGAGCATAGATGAAAAAATCTTCACAAAAGACTAGCAAATATATTCCAATGATATAAAAAAGGAGATATCATAACCGACTGGGATTTGTTCCAAAAATGTAAGACTCATTCAACATCTAAACATCAGTCAATGTAATTAACTCTATCTACAGAATTATATGAATTTCCAAATGATTATCTCAATTGATGCAGATAAAACAAGATTTATCATAAATTTGTAATTTAAAAAAATTAAGTACTATCTATTTTTAAACACTAACTAGGTATAAAAGGAAACTTTCAGAGTCCTAAAGGTCATCCACATAAAACCTAGACTTAATATTATCTGTATGATAAAACAGTAAATGTTTCCCCTATTAGACCAGGAGCTAATCCAGGATTATCTGTTCTACCTACTTTACTCACCATTGTACTAAAAGTCTTAACCACTGCATCAAAGTAAGAAAGCCAGAAGTTAAAGGTATAGTAAATAGATAGAACAATATAAATTAGTCATCATTTTCAGGTATTATGGTTGTCTAAAAGGAAAACTTTCAAAATCTACAAAGGAAGTTACTAAGATGCATAAGTAAATTTTTTGTTTGCAAAAGAATGAACTTTATATGTGTGTGCATATATATGTATATATATATATATATCAAGGGGAATCATTAGAAATTGATCATTTGAAAATTTATCAAGAGAGAAAATAACATGATATATTTAGGAACAAATATTCTTAAATATGTATAAGATCTTTAATTGAAACTCCGAAGCATGGATGGAAGAAATCAAAGACATCATTTTCACATGAATTAACTCAACATTAATAAGATACTGATTTTTCACACACTGACCTGCAGATTCAATGAAATTCCAGTCAAGTTCCTAGGAGGCATGTTTTTTTAAGAAACTGACAAGTTTATCGAAAATTTACATAGGAAGGTAATAATAATAATTTTGAAAGAGAAGAGAAAAATTTAGAGAATTGATGCTACCTAATTCTAGATAAGTCGCCCAATTGGATCAATAGGTATCATCATGATAAATGGAGAAAAGTAGGACTGGTCAAGGATTTCGTTTTGCTTGGCTCCACAATCAATACACTTGGGAGCTAAAAACAAGAGAGCAAAAGACAAGTTGCATTTGTTAAATCTGCTTCATAAGATCTCTTTAGAGTATTGAAAAGCAAAGGTGTTGCTTTGAGGACTAAGATGCCACTGACCCAGCCACAGTATTTTTCCATTGCCTTTTATGCATGTGAACGTTGCACATTGAATAAAGAAGATAGAAGAATAGTCAATGCATTTTAATTGTGGTGCTGGAGAAGAATATTGACAGTACCATGTACTACTAAGAGGACAAACTAAAACTGTCTTGAAAGAAGTATGGCCAGAGTGCTCTCTGAAGGCACAAGTAGCGAGACTTCCTCTGACAAACTTGGGAGATATTGTCAGGAAGGATCGATCGCCGAAGAGGGGATGTTTGATGAAGCAGAGGGACGGTAAAAAAGATGAAGACCCTGTGGTGATGGCTTGTTACCATGGCTGCAAAAATGGGCTAGACTATAGAAACAACGGTGAGGATGTCACGGCCCTGGATAGTTGTTTTTCTGTTGTGCATATGATCTCTATGGATTGAAACTGACTCAAAGGCACCTAACAACAGTTCCAGATGGACTACAAAGCTACAGCACTCAAACAATTTTAGTACTCTAGAATAATTAGACATATAAGTAGATGATCCAGAAAGCAATCTACCGCTGCATTATAAATTAATGCAATTAACAAAAACAGTGGGCTAGAGAAGGTTAATATCCTAAAAAAATTTTAGAACATTGAATATCGATATGTAAATCCATATTATGTACAAATATAAAAAATTATATTTACCATGTGTCATACAAAAATTATCTCAAATCAGAATGTGGGATTAAACTTAAAATTGTAAAATTTCTAGGGGAAAATAAGAAAAAAATTTGTAACTTTGGAATAGGTAGAGTTCTTGGAGATAATACCAAAAAAATAAACCACCAATGATTGCGTAAATTAGACTTTATTCAAAGTTAGAGCATTTATTCTTCAATAGTCAGTGACAAGAAAATTTTAAGACAACCTACAGACTGGGAGAATATATATATATATGTATATATATGTGATATATCTGAATATGAATGAGTAGCCTGAATATATGGTATAAGGAACTCTCAAAAGTTAGTGACTTAAAAAAAAGTAAATTAGATATGGATGAAAGTTGATTTTATTTGTCAACTTAACTAGACTATGATTTCAATGGTTTAGCTAAACACTACACTAGATGTTCTTCCATATTGAAATCTAATACAATCAATTCAAAAGGGAGTGTTTCCAACATCTACTTTCAGTCAAACAATAGATAGCTCTATGAGGTGAACTAAGGAGTCATGGAACTCGTAGAAGTATAACCATGTAAGATAATAAAGGAAACATCTACCCAACGATAAAATCAGAAGTGAGGACTATACAAGAAAGAAAGTCATAGAAATGGGAAGCACAAATGTAAGAGTGTTGTTTCATTGTGGGGATGGCAGTCCTGTCAGGAAAGAAAAAGAAGAAAAAAACTATGTGTGAACTATTGAATGGAAAATCCACTTGCTCTGTGAACTTTCACTGGTCATGATTAAAAGGTTCAAAAATGAAAAGGAAGTTCCTTTACAGTGTGTTCTGTCTCCAAATAAAAATAGACATCTTGACAAGACTCACCCTTTCTCCCACCACTTCACAAACTTACTGACATGTAAACCTGCAGAAGTCTTCAGCCTGCTGCCATCTGACAGATTTTGGATTTGCCAACCTCCACAATGGCACGAGCCAATCCAAAAAAGTAAATTCCTTCTCTCTTTTTCTCCTTAGATAGATAGACAAATTGATCATTGGTTTCATATCTCTACAGACCACTAAGAGAAGAGGCAAAAAATTAACACATAATTTACCAAAAGTATTGATAATAAAGCACATGAGAAGGGAGTGAAGGTTTTTAGTCATTAGGAAATTTTTAATTAAAACACAATGAGATCCCATAAAACATTGTTCTGAATAGGAAACAAAAACTGATGATCTAAGTTATGGCAAGTATGTGAACGATTGGAATTTCGTTTAACTTGCTGATGACAATTGAAAACATTAGAGGATCCACAAAAATAACCTAATTTTTATAAAAGCAGAAAGGGCATTGAGAGATTGGAATTCCTACATACAGCTGTAAGAATTCAACCTTGGGATAACCATTGCGAAAAGTAATATGGCACTACCTAAAACAACTGGGAATAGAAATACTGTTTTACCCAGTAATACCTTTGCTGGATATATAACCCAAAGATATATGAAACAGAACAAGAATAGGCATATGGTCTCCCATGTTCATTGCATCATAATTCAAAATAGCAAGAAGCTGGAAACAGCCTAAATGCCTACCACTAGAAGAATGAATAGAGAAACTCTGGCTCATCACCACCACCCCTCAGAGGATAGCACTGCGGCTACAGCTTGGGGAGAGGGAGTACATAAGATTAGAGCACACTGGGAAAATGCAAAGGGATGGAGAGGGGGGAAAGGACATCCTGGTCCCCCAAACACCAAGGACGATATTCTTGCTCAGAGTAGACAAGACACAGGGGGTAGGGCTGGTCCTACCTAAGAACACAGTGTTCCTCACTAAAACATGATGCTGCAGAGGAAAGCACTGGAGGCACAGTGCAGAAATAGTGCAGAGTTCAGACTCATCACACTGGGGCAAGGCACTGAGGGCATGCAGCAGAGCAGCAGGGAGAGCAGAGTGTGTTAATCCAGGTGGAGAAGTCACAGGTCATTGGCACTGGCAGGGGTCTCCACATGGCTCCTCACTTCCAGGGCAGGGTCCATCAACAGCAGAAGCAACTCATCGCTGGCAGAGGTCTCCATGTGGCTGCCCCAGCTTCAGAGGTCTGGCTCCATCAGGGCAAAGCTGTGTGGTCTCTCTGCCGGCTCCTCTAGCTTCTCGGACACTGCCATCTTGTCTTGTCCGTGATTCATCATCTCTGAGACTAACTCCCAACAACTGGGGAAGATAGCTTCCCATCTTCACAAGGGAAA
>PVJH01014940.1:0-55273 GCA_004026705.1 Nesogale talazaci | reverse complement strand
CAGACACCTCTTGAGTCATCAACGCAAAGGCTATCTGACGGGGAAATTAATGCCCCAGAATCAGCTTATAAAGCATCAAAAGCAGATGACAGGTATCCTCAGAGTGTAATCAGAAGTAACTCTCGTCTTGAAGATCAACTTGGGATTGCCCTGCAAGGGTCCAAAAAAGAAGAAAACGTGATTGGACCAGTGACACAACTTAATCAACAAATTGGCCAGGTCAGTAGTACACCAACTCTTGATGTTAAGAAGGCAACGAATTTAATGCAAGCCCCACAGATAAGGTTAAATACAAAAGACCTAAATGAACAGCATTCTCTTATGCATAAGGTACAAGAAGCCAAGATCCAGGAACAACATGATCAAATAATTAATACTTCATCTCAGATTCAACTTCCAACTCCTGCTTTAGGGCATGGCCATCAGGTGTCTATTCCTAATACGCAGGTCCTTTTAGACTCTGCTTGTGATTTACAAATTCTCCAGCAGTCTTTATTGCAGGCAGGTTTAACACAAGCAAAGACATCCTTACAAGGACAGCGTGTCCAAAGCCCTCAACAGATAGTCCATCCTTTCCTTCAAATGGATGGTCATATTATTCAGAGCAATGGGGATCGTCCTCAGCAGCAGCTCCATCCTCAAAATTCTGAAATTATGAAAATGGACATCTCTGAGACTTCGAAATCATTACAACAGCACCTAGCAACAAAGGACCATTTTAATGAAACAAATCAGCACGATTCAAAGAATCAGTTTGTTTCTCTTGGATCAATATGTTTCTCAGAGGCAATGCTTCTTAGTGATGAAAGAAATATCTTATCGAATGTAGATGATATCTTAGCCGCTACAGCAGCAGCGTGTGGAGTGACTCCTTCTGAGTTTTCCAAGTCAGCTTCAAATGAACCCATCCAGGCTGTTGACGATGGCGATCCTAAAGCTCAGTTTCAGCAGACTTTAGATGCCAGGCATGTGACTTCAGATTTCAGCTCCATAACAGCCACAATGGGAAGGCCCCAGAATATCAATGAAATTCCTTTAAATGGAAGTCAGATTGCCATCAGCCTTTCTCCACAAACTACCCTTCAGACAAAAATAGCTCTTGATCAAAAGCACATTGAAAGGCGTGATCAAAATGTAGCATCTAAAGTAATTTCATCAGTGGTTGGATCAAGTCATGAAGACCAGGAGCAAGGTTCTGGCTCTAACAAAAAGCAGTCTGCTACCAATCATGAGTCGGAAGAAAACCATGAAGTTCCTGTTGATAATATACTAAATAACAGAAACCATGAGCTTGTTTCTAGCAGTAGAAGTATAAGTGGAGAGAGTGCTACATCAGAGAGCGACTTTACCTTAGGAGGTGAGGATAATGGTGTGCCTATGAACCCGACTCCTCGGAGTGCACTGGCTCTCTTGGCCATGGCCCAACCTGGGGATGCCATCAATGTCAAGATTGAAGAAGAAAACCAAGACTTGATTCATTTTAATGTTCAAAAGAAAAAAGCAAAAGGAAAAGGACAAATTAAAGATGAAGACAGCAATAATCAGAAACAGGCGAAAAGACCTTCTCACGGCAAGCGCCAGAATCCGAGGGGAACAGATATGTATTTGCCATATACTCCTCCTTCCTCGGAAAGCTGCCATGATGGTTATCAGCATCAAGAAAAGATGAGACAGAAGATCAAAGAAGTAGAGGAAAAACAGCCAGAGGTCAAAACAGGATTTATTGCCTCTTTCTTAGATTTTCTGAAATCTGGGCCCAAGCAGCAGTTTTCCACTCTTGCTGTACGAATGCCTAACAGGACTAGACGGTCAGGGAACCAGATTGTTCGTACACTTTGTCCCCCGCCACTTCCAAAAACTTTATCTACAACACCCATGTCTTTAGTGTCTGAAACTGGGAATAACATCCCATCAGAAAAAGTTGATGGCGAACTTAAAAACTTGGAACAGATATCTTCCTTTTCTTCTGATGATGAAGATCCTGCAGCATGCAGTCACGAAAGCATCTCTACTACCTTACCTGTTTTGGATGCTATTTCTGACAAAAAGAAGAAAACAGGTAAATTTTTAATATTTATTCATAGTTACAACTTTGCACAATTTTTTGTTTTTGAAGTGATAGACTGGAATTTAAACTTTCTTAGTGTAAAGTAGTTCTGCAAGTAACTTATCAGGACAAAGTGCGTAGGTAAGTGTCTTAGGGACTTGTTTCTTTAATATTCCTTGCTTATTGGAAAGTGCCAGGTTTTACACAGTTCTGGTTTTGACTTTTTGTCACATGCAGTACAACTGACACAATATGCTACCCAGACTTCTCTAATGTGAGGCATCTTGGAATAGGTTATGGGTATAAGGGATCATAATAAGCCAGTATATGTTCTTAGTATGCCACTTTTAACTATTTTATTGTTAAATATGGTCATATATTGTGTACTGCTTATATATTGTTATTAAGATTTTTTAAACTCTGTGGTGGTTGCATATTATATGCCCAAATGTTTGAGTGCATGCGTCATTTTAACTTCCATTTCTTTCATGACATACTTTAAGGAGCACTGCTTTTTGGAAACAGTTGCAATTATATTTGTTTTTGTTTTTTTCCTGCTGGTCAGCATTTTTTTACTTTTTTCTTCCCTAGTAGTTTTATTTGCAAGTAATTTATATATCCTGTAATCCAGTAGTTCAATCATTCAGTCATATCACAGAGAATTGTACAGTCACCTCCACATCAATTTTCAAACATTCACTCTCTTCCATGGTCAACTCACCTTTAAGGTGATTCATGTAGTCACAAACCATTCCAGTACTCCCTCCTGTCTTCATTAGTTACTCCTGAAGTCCTCTTTCACTCTCTCTTCCACCCCCACCCCCACCCCCACCCCCAATAACCTAACCTGGGCAGTTAAGTAATGAACTTACTATATTAAGGAAAAAATACTTGGGATAATAATAGAGTAACCACTTCTGTACTACAAACTAGTAGCAGTGCTGAGTGAGAGGTGTCTCCAATATACAGATGATATAACTGAGAGTAAATTAATTGACCCATGTTCTAACAATTAGTAAGAGAGCTGGACTTTGAAATCAGAAAGGTTTGGTTGTAGAACTTTTATTCCTATCAGCTTTCATATAAAGAGAATGGTGCTTTATGAGTTAAACCTTGTATTGTGTATCTTCTCTGCCTCTCTCTGAACTTGAGACTACTTTTTACTATTAAACGCGTTTGACATTTGGTGTCCCAAGTAACACCATAAATGCCTGCTAATACATTTCTATAGAATTATTATTTGGTGACATAGGGGAGTTAACATAATAAAAGGTCAACCACAGAATTAAAGACATTAGGTATAAAGCGAATCCTAAGAGGACTTTACATTCCTCATCCCTATTTAAAATATTTTGCAGTTACTATTAATTATATTCCTTTTATGCTACCAAAACAAACTTTTTATGATCTCTACCCTAAAATTTTTTTTCCAGGTAACCATTATCATTTCATATTTATTTAAAATCAGTATCATCAATTTACACAGTCATTGAGTGGATTCTGTTTCATAGTGACCCCATGTATCCAAGGTGGTAAATCTATTCGAGAAGATAACTTGTCTTTCTCCTTCAGGGAGTGCGGTGGTTTTGAACTAGCTGTGCAGCCCTTACCTGTCAGCCCTACCAGGGCTCCTGTCACCTTAGTCCTTGCCAACTTTTGCTTAGGCCATTGCAGCAGACTTCGAACTGGAATCCTCCCTTCTGGTTTCTACACTAGTTCATCCTTCATACTGCCATCAGATTTGTCATCATTTTATATATATATGTATATATATATATACACACATACTATTATTTCATTACCAAACACATCTGTTTCATACAGAAGAAATAAAAGTAATATGTAAAACTATTTCAAATCTGTTTGTTTCCTATTCTGTTTTCCTGTTCCACTCACTTTCTTTCTTCAGCACAGTGTGTGTTTCTCATTGTTTCCTAGACCAGCGAGCCCCCTGTAGGCTGGGCCTCTGAACATGCTTTCCTCTAGCTCAGCGCATTCTTCATTTTTCAGAGCAGTAGACAGTTTCTTTTTAGACCATCTATAAAGTCACCCCAGATGGGAACTAATGTTCTTTGCTTCTGAATCCCCACAGTTCTTAAATATTCATGAAAACATTTATTGGTGTTTTATCTATCTAACTAATTACATTAGAATAAGTCCCTTTAGGACAACGAAGTCTTATGGTTAAAAATTTGGGCTCTGGGTTTTAATTACCTTGGGATCAAATTCTGGCTTAATAGCTGGGTGACTTATGGCCTGTAGCTCATCTGTAGATTGGAGATAATGATACTGTACATTGTATTTACCTCCAGGGATATAAAGCATTTAAGTTGACACATTAGTTTATTGAGACAGTATTCTTTATATATATGTATGTATATATATAATTTATTTATTTTTAATCATATATTTTTTGTTTTGTTTTTTGGGCATCACTGCTCTCCGGTGGTGGGAGTAGAAGGCCCAGTCCCACTGCTGGAATTGAACCTCCGTCCCAGTGGGCCGCAGTCCCACTACCGCACAACCACTACGCCACCGGGGCTCAGCCCTATTTTTAATCATTTTATTGGAGGCTCATACATCGCTTTTCACAATATATAAGTACATATATTGTGCCAAGCACCTTCACTTGTCTGCTGCCATCATCATTTTCCAAATATCTGCTTTTCCACTTGAGCTCTTCATATCAGCTTCTCATCCTTTCCCCTCCATCCTTGCTCCATCCTCCCCCACCAACCCTCAATATCTTATAAATTATTATTGTTTTGTTATATCTTACACTGTCAGATGTCTCCCCTCGCCCACTCCTCCAGTGTCCATCCTCCCAATAGGAGGTTATGTGTAGATCCATGTAGCTGGCTCCCCCTCTCTACCCCACCTTCCTATCCAGTAGCTCCACTCTTACTACTGGCCCCAAGGGGTTCATCTGTCCTGGGTTCCCCGTATTTTCATTTCCCATCTCTACCTGTGTACCTCCTCCAGTCCAGCTGGAATTGTAAGGTAGAACTGGGACCGTGATAGTTGGGGGGAGGAAGCCTTCAGGAACTAGAGGAAAGTTTTATGTTTCATTACCACCTCACTGCACCTTGACTGGCCTGTCTCCTCCCCTCAACTCCCCCATAAGAGGATGTCCAATTGTGTGAGAGTATTCTTGCTCAGTGGCTACACATTGTGTTGCTAATCTAAAAGAACCCACCTTGATGCTCCATAGGAGAAGAGACTTAGTGATAAGCTCCTATAAAGATTGCAGTTCAGAAACCGCTATGGGGCTGTTCTACCCTTACTGGAAGGTGGGTCACTGTTCTTCAGAATTGATTAAAGAACACAACAGCATGCTCATGTTTGTACAACTGAGGCCTGATAGATGTTTAGTGAACAAATTATTTTATGTAAAACAAAAATAGGACATTAAAGTGACTATGGATTAAAGTAGCTGAGTTTTACCTTAATTTTGTGGCTAGTATTCTGAGTCTTGGGCAAATGACATTGCCAGATAGTTGGAAAGAAATCACAGGAAGGCTATGATGGGCTTATTGTACTCCACATTCTATGTCCATGATAGATAGGAAGGTTAAATAAATAGTGTGAGCTTTGAACTGATACCAACTCCTAAACATTTATAAATTTTCCAGAATATAGACTTTTGCTAGCTTTTTTGTCCTGCTATAGCCAGTCTTAGCATGTTGTAAAGAAGTCCTTGTAAAGATGTTTTCTCCTATTTATTGATTTTGAATTATCCACATGACTAAGAGAGCATACTGCATGTTCTAAAGTCCTTGGGTAGCATAGGGGCTACAAATTGAGCCATTAATTGCCAAGTCAAAACCTGCAGTCACTCCTCAGTAGAAAGACAGGGCTTTCTTCTCCTATAAAAAGTTAGTGTCAAAAGCTCTCAGGGTCAGTTCTGTCCTGTCCTACAGGGTCCCTCTGAGTTGGCATCACCCTGGTGGCAGTGAGAATTTAAAGTAATAGTGTTTTCTCGTAAATATTGATTTTTGTGGTGAATTATCTGAAAATTGCTTCCTATTCGTGTCCGTTATGAAGTTGAATTATGAAGAATACAATGGAATCTAGGCTAAGATCATTGTAAACTGAATGCTAGAGTCAGGAAAGAATACATTTTACATTTAAAATAACGAGTGGGACATATATTTATATGCAGAGGAGAACCCACTGCTGTCTATTTAATTCTGATTAAGCAACCTTACAGAATACAGTATCTTGGGGTCTCAGAAACTAAATCTTTTCCAGATTTACAAACCGCCTCATCTTCCTCCCATGGAGCAGCTGGTGGATTTGAACCAATGAACTTGGTGTTTACCAGATTCATGCTTACCCCATTGCACTACAGCAGTGATTCTCAACCTTCCTAGTGCCTAATGACTCATTAATACAGTTCCTCATATTGTGGTGTTCCCCAACCATAAAATTATTTTCATGGCTACTTCATAGCTGTAATTGCAGTTTTTGCTACTGTTATGAATTGGACAACCCCTGTGAAAGGATTTGACCCATAAAGGGGTTGCAACCAAAGGTTGAGAACACTGCACTACAGGATCGTTAGATAGTGGAAGAACTTACTTGAATGCTGGAACAAGGGCCAGCTGCTATTCTTACTTCTCTCTACTCCCTTTAGATTGGAGCTCAAGTGCAGGTTTTGCCAATGTTTGTAGTACTAAAATGTTTCTGAATTTTTATCAAGTATTTTACTACAATCTTGACTGTGGAAACAATCTGTTAAATGTTTGGTGATCATTTCAGAGTTTGCTTTCATTCAAAGTGAGGATATGTTTCTTAAAATAAAAGCCTGGCTGAAGAACTTTTTTTTATTTCTTCCTTTCCAATCTATGTCATTTTCATTTCCTTACTTAATGTACAGAATGAGATTGCTAATCTAGTTTTGGAAAGGAGTGTGGACATCCTTATCTTGTTCATGATCTCTGGGGGCTAGAAAATGAGTCTTTCACCATTAAGTATAATGTTGACTATAGGGCTTTTTTGTTTTTAATGAGTGTGTTTTCTGTGAATGTTGACAAAGCACATTAAGTTCCTATGTAATAATTCCTACATAGTTTGTTCAGTGACATTGGTTGCATTTTTTTTCAATGTGCATTTTTTCTTCTCATTTCCATTCAAGTGGTTCCATTTCAATCATTAGTGTCTTTACCCTCTTGTCATCATCTCATCTTTGCTTTAGAGTAAATGCTATTTGGTTTCATATAGATAATGTTTTAAAGGAACCCAGTGATAATTGTTTATTTTATGAGTCACCCTGGTATTCCCTTGAAAGATGATCTCGTGGAGTAATTGGAAGGTATAAAAAGTATTTTAAGACAGTAGTAGTCTCTGGGAGGCTTTGAGTCTTAACCAAAAATTTAGGGATCTCTTCCAAGTTTTCCCAGAATCCATCTATTGTATTCCTGATCAGAATGGTTGGTATGAATAGCTGGGCACCATCTAGTTCTTCTGGTCTCAGTGTAAAGAGGTTATGGTTTTATAGACTGTTCTTTCAATAGACTGTTTTGTTCCCCTGGCCTTTGCTTTTTTTCTTTCACTTTTACTCCTGATACTTAGGGACCAATTGTTACTAGTATCACTAGTTTTTTAAGACCCCAGACACTGTTCATCTTACTAGATTTTAAAGAGAACATAATTTTTTGTGTTGTGTTATTAGGCCAATTGACTGAAAGTTGTCCTGTAAAGCTTAATGATTCTGAGCCATTAGACCCCATAAACTCATCCTGTTAAGTATTCAGTTAAGTTTAAGCTGTATCTGTTTTTGTGCTCCCTGTGTGCTTTATTTTATATACATAGATATGTATACTTAAATACAGGTACCCAAACTCCAATGCCATTCAGTCAATTCTGACTCATAGCAACCAATACTATAGAGTCAAACCTCTCCATAAGATTTCTAAGGCTGTAAATCTGACCAGAAGCAGATTATCTCATCTTTCTCCCAGGGAGAGCGGGTGGGCTTGAGCCACCAACCTGTTGGTTAGTCGCCTGACACTACTTGTGTTCGTGTGTATGCTTACATCTATACACACGTCACAGTGGCTGCAAAAACGGACTCAAATCCCAGCAGATGAATAACAGGGAAGTGGGTGAAGGGAGACATCGGGCAGTGTAAAACATGACAAAATAATAATAATTTATAAATTATCAAAGGTTCATGAGGAAGGGGGTTGCAGGGAGGGAGGGGGGAAATGGGGTACTGACACAAAGGGCTTAAGTAGAAAGCAAATGTTTGAGAATGATGAGGGCAACAAATGTACAAATTTGCTTGACATACAATGGATGGATGGATTATGGTGAGTTGTATGATTCCCCCAATAAAATGATTTTTTTTTTAAAAGGAAATAAAAATGGACTCAAACATAACAATTGTGAAGGTGGCACAAAACTGGGCAGTGTTTAGGTCTGTTATACCTTGGGGGCGCCATGAATAAGAACTGAATTGATGGTACTTCCCAACAACATACACACCTAGACCTCAACAATTTTGTGCAGAATTTTCCATTATCATTCAATACTATTGGTCAACAAATTTTGTGAAGCTCCTTTTTACAAAGATAAGTAATCACATAATTTTTAGTTATTATAGGTGTTTGAAGTTGTTTTGTTTTGCTTTAAAGCTGCCTTTTATCTGCTAAAGAAATTTCCTACTTTTCCTAGTTTGCTGGATGTCTTTTTCATGAGTGGAGGTTGAAGTTATTAAGATTTTTTTCTTAACTTGTTAATATGGTGGATTACATTAATTTTCAAATGTTTTCCCAGCTTTGCATTCCTGGGATAAACCTGTTTTATACATTGATGGTGGATTTTTCCATCTCTGTCTTCTTGTAGTGCCCTTTTCTGGTTTGGGTATCTGGTTTATTGTTGACTCCTTTTCTGTTTTCTGCAAAATGTTGTGTACTAGTAATTCCAAAAATATTTGGTTAAATTTGCCAATGAAACTACCTGGCCCTGGAGTTGTCTTTTTAATTTTTAATTTTTTATTTTTTGGGCATCACTGCCCTCTCTGGTGGTCGTGAGAGCTACCCAGCCTTGCTACAGCTGGATTTGAACTGCCAAGCCAGTGGGCCGCAGTTCCACTCTCAACCACTACACCACCTGGGCTCATCCCCAGAGTTGTCTTTTTAAAATGTTTTTTGGAGTTGTCATTTTTAGAGAACTTTTAAATATGACATAATATTTAGGTTGTCTCTTTCCTCTTAATTGTGCTTTGGTAGTTTGTATCATTTAACTTATTTGTCCATTTCATCCAAATTGTCAATTAAATGGGCAAAGGGTTGTTAGTAGCATTACCTCTTATTTTAAAAAATCTATAAGGTCTAGGGAGACTCCCCCCTCCGCCATTCCTTCTGTTGTAATTTGTGTTTTCTCTCAGTCTGGATTTGTGTGTGTGTGTGTTTATGTGTGGGTGCGCGTGCGCATCACTGCCCTGGTGGGAGTAGGAGGCCCAGCCTTGCTCCTGGAGAGCTGCTGCTGGATATGAACTGCCAACCCTGTGGGCTGCAGTCCTGTACACAACCACTATGCCACCAGGGCTCAGCCCCTTAGTCTGGATTTTTATTAAAAGGCAGTTGTTAGCTTCATTGATTTTTCTTTTTTGAGAATCATCTCATTCAGTTTTGCTGTTCTCTCATTTCCTTTATTCTGCTTTAACTATATTTTTACAAATCTTAGAATTAAAAAAAATCTTTGTTTTAAGTCAATGCATATACCTCTTTGTAAAATGGAGATGACAGGATTTTCTATTTCTTTTTGGTAGTCTGTTCCGAAAACTTACACATATATCATTCTTATCAATATTCTACTCACTTACCTGATGCAGTATCGCTACAGTACTTACTTTCAAGTCTTTGATAGTTCCTGTATCTGAATCATCCCAGAATTGGCTGACATCTGTTGTTTTTTCTTTTTTGCTTTAAGTATAGGTCACTTTTTTCCTGATTATTTCAAGGTTAAGTGATTTGGGGAATATATTCTGGACATTTTGACTAGAACATATGAGGTCTCTGTGGTCCGTTAAACTGGAGAATGGTAGGTTTTGTTTGTTTATATTGCAAACCAGCCGACCCGGTTCTGCCTCACCGTCCGTGACTCCTGGTGCCAGAGTATGTTCAGTGGTCAAAGGTTGTGCCGTGCGTGCAGCTCTGGGTCCGCTCTCCATGACCTTTCAGCAATCTGTGAACGCTCTGTGGTGGTCCCGTCTCAGACCAGGTGTTCTCCTAGGTTGGGTGCATCTCTCTCACATGTACAGTTTGGCTGTGAAACTGTGAAAATCCTGTATGGAAACACACAGGATTAGAGGACCCCATTCTTTCTCCTCCTCAGATTTCCCCTCACACTGCCAATCTCTCAGGAAACCCTTTCCTAGTTTCCTGGCTGGAAAGCCAGGAATTCGGAGTTTTAACCACCTTGGCTTTGACAGAAGTCTGTGCAATGGGGTGAGGGTGGGGTAGGCCTTTAGGGAGAGAGAAAACAGGCCTTCCCCTGCAGAAAAACAGTGTTTTGTCAAAGCCTTTCCACGGGGTGGGTTAGTATCGTTGACACTACAGGGCAGCTCTGTGACTTTGGCTACCCTCCAGGCAAGGCTGAGAGAAATAAGTAAATATAAATGAATGAATAAATAAATAAATATAAATATTCCCCTTACACTTTTTTTTTAACTTAACTTTTATTTTAAGCAAACTCTTAACAACTTTTATTATTTTAAGTCAACTCTTAACAACTTCTCTTGTTTTAAGCCTAATTTTTTCCGAGCCAGGAGTTTTTGCTTCTTTAGTTTCTTCTGGGAAATCTTTTTCTTCTGTGCAGCCTCCTCTTCTGGTTTAGGAGCAATCTGCTCTTTTTCAGTCAGGATCATCTCAATGTGGCAGGGGGAGCTCATGTATGGGTTGATCCGACCAGGAACTCTGGAAGTCCGGCGGTGCATCTTGGGGGCTTTGTTCACCTGGATGTGCTCAATGACCAGAGAATCCACACCTAACCCCTTAAGTTCAGCATTATTTTCTGCATTTTCAAGCATGTGAAGCAAAAATTCAGCCCTCTTTTTGGGCCACCGACCCTGGGTCCAGCCCTACTGTTTGGCCTGGGCACATCTACCAACGCCACCATTGTAACGTCGGAAGGGCACACACTGCTTCTGCAAAGTGACGTCTTTCAGGTATTTGGTGGCTTTCCGGATGTGCATGCCTTTGATGGATAGGGCTGTTTCGCGGGTGTTCTTGAAGTGGACCTGGAGGTTCGACCCTCGGGATTTTGCAGGATTTTGTAGGGTTATCTGGGTCGAGTGAGTAGCGAGCCATTTTCGCAGGTCACCTCGGGCCTCTACAGGAAGAGGATGAGCGGTGCGTTCTGGGAGAATTCATGGTCACTCAACTTCTCCTCCCCTTACACTTTTACCCCTGCATGGGTCTCTTTTCTCTCCCAGGGCACTCTTGCTTCTAACCTACTGACTATGAATTTGAAACCCACTAATCAATGCCCTTAGGGTTACTAACTCACTAAACAGAATCTCTGTAGTTATTATTGTAGTTTTGTTGCAGCAAAAAGGATACAAATTAGAACTAGCCCAAAGATGAGACCTGTAACAAAATGTAGGCGGGTCCCCAAAGTGAAACTTCCTTGCCTTCTCCCCATAGTGTTAGAGTGTGTCAACTGCTGGCATGTTGTGTTGTCAGTCACAGAAACTCTCTTGAACTTAATGATTCAAGTTTTTATTGTTTTTTTTTTTTTTTATTTAGGCGTGATTGATTGGGCCATTGGCTGCATGATTTAACTTAATCTTTAGTCCTTTTCACTCTCATGAAGTCAGGCTGATGTAACTTGGCGGTCTTTCTGAAGTCGCTAGCCTCCCTCACTCCCAATGAGTTGCTTCATTTGCTGTTTTAATGAATAGTCACCGTTTTACCCCTCAGGGTTCTAATAACCATTACAATGACTATACAGAACTCAGAAAAATTCATGATTGAAGGGTTTAATAAGGAAGATAACAAGTTGTAATGCCAGTGAGAAATGTTCAGGGCTGATTTATTTATCAAAACATGTTACAAAGCTCTTGCCAGTCTGCTAATAAATGCCCAAAGCGGCCTACCACTCTCCACTGTGAGCCTCCACCCAAAGGCACTCAGCCCCGGCTCTGTGGGCCAGCAAACCCAGCTGTCTAGATTAAGTGTCCGACGGCACTCCACCGCAGTAAGCACGCAGCTCCACTTCCATGGGCCTGCACCCCCGACTTCTGCACAAAAGCACTTGGCTTTACTTGCTTCATGGATTGGGAAGTGCCTTGCTCGGTTGTGTGCATTGGCTCCTGGTTTTGCTCCAGCTCCTCCGATGGTATCCTCTGCATCTAGGAGGTTCACTGTGCAGGGATCTTGGGTCCAGAGGTCACACTCTGCTCCTGGCTCTTGCGGGTAATAAGATGGCTCCTTCTACTTCCCAGAGGGTTCATTTTATACACTGCAAGACGGCATTCCAGAGACTCTTGTTTACAGTTACTTACAGGCGAATTCTGTCAGTATCTTCTCACCAATCTCATGCAAGAAAAGGTGGTTTGGTGGAAGTTAAGCAACTTTGGATTGGAGATCCACATTAAATAATTGACTGCCCTTGCATGTCATAAGGATAAAACCTATCAGGTAAAGTCCCGAAGTCCTTCATAAGTAATACAGTCACATTGGAAATAACAAGAGTTTAGGAGTTTCTTCCCAGAAACTGTGGGCTAAGACCAAAGTCATTGGTTAAAATTCATTCTTCATCCTACACTCCCCAGTTTTTGTTATTACTAGCTTTTTAGTCTCTTTGTTTGGGGGGGGTCGGGCATCACTGCCCTCGGTAGTAGGGCTTTTTGGTCTTTGGGACATTGATTTTTTTTTCCTCCCTGGTTTTATATGTAACCAGTAGGGGAATAGTGTGTTCTATGTACTCCATTTATTATGACCAGCACCAGAATTTTAAAAAATTAATTGCTTTATCGATTGTAGCCATTTTTTCTGATACTCAAATTGATTCAATAGATCAGAAGGATTCCCCTTCAACATCCTTGGATTTAATTGAATTAATTAATTTTATGGAATAGTTGATATATTTGTAATATTGTCTTCTATATATCACATCTATTTATGGACATGAATTGTAGCTTTCATTTTCTTTCTCATGGGATTCTTGTATAATATTAAATGTAAACCTAGTATAATGTAGAACCTGTGTAAGCCAGAACCTGTGTAAAGTTGAAACCTGACAGAGAAGGAAAACACATATCTTTTCTATAAACAGAACAGTTAAAAAGTGGTGAGACAATCGTGTAATAACGACAATCTGTGAGTAGATGTGTGGATAGACATGAAGGCTGAACAGTGTGGGAGGGAGACTGTATGTATTTGTTCAACAAAAGACATGAATGCTCTAGAGTATACGACATAGGAAAACCTATGAAAGCAACTTAGACATAACAAAATGCCTTCCCAGAATGAGTCAATGGCCCTGGCCCTGGGGGCCCGATATCATAATCACAGGGGGATATCAAGGTCAATTGGTGTAACATAGCTCACAAAGACAGTACTCTGTATCGTACTGTGGTGAGTAGTGAATAAGGTCTTCAAAGCTCATGAGTGGTCATCTGAGGGCTGGACAGGTCTCACCCTGTCCAGAGAACAAAAGAGTAAAGAAACAGATGCATTGAAACAGTCTAATGGACTGGCTGATGGGTCACATAAACATCTGTCTCCATGACCTGAGACCAGAGAACTAGGTGATACCCAGTTACCACTGCCAACTACTCTGAAAGAGGCCACGTTAAAAGGTCCTGGATAGAGTGGAAGAAAAAAATGTAGAATAAAAGTAAAAATAATTTTAAAAAACGACAAGTCTTAGTGTTGTATGCATACTGATGAAACCTCCAAAGCTATGGCCCATAGTTATTCATCACTTCTAGAGATGAACTTACCCTTATGGCTTGATTTCCAGCCAAATGATAGATGGGTCTATAAGGGGAACAATAACACTAGGGAAGTATACAACCACTTTGAATTCAAAAGGACAGCATTTGCCAAGAATAAGGTTCAGAAAGAGTTAGGGAAGAATGAGGAATAGAAATAGGATGTGTTGCCATTAATGAAATCAAGTATGAATGAAGTGTTGAGAGAGAACAGTCTATAAATCTTCACCTAATTCATAGTCGTTTTAAAAGAAAGGTGGTAAGGTTGCATGTGCTGAAGCAAGGTACAACCTGGGAAAAACAAAATCATTCCAGACCATCCCAGCTCTCAATATTGGTGGTGATAATTTGCATCCTGGTTTTCTCTGGCTTAAGTGTTATTTGTAGTCTTTCTTAAGAAAACGTACTTTAAAAAAAGAAAACATACTGTCAGCTCCTGCTATTTTATACTCTTTAGGAAAATTTCCTTCTTGTTTGAGGTTCTAAGAGTATACTTTTATTTTACAAAAAATGGTTGATGCTGTTTGTCAGAGGGTGTTTAAACTTTCTCCCTTCTTTTATACTGCAGTAATCTGTGACAGAAATAAATTATAACTTGATTTTCTAATGCTTCACTTTATATTTTCTAAATTTCTAGCATGGAATCTGTTTAAGCATGATGCTTTTTTTTGGGGGGGGGGGCGGTGGCAATCACTGCTGGTGGTGGGAGTAGGAGGCCCAGCCCCACTGCTGGAATTGAACCTCCGTCCCAGTGGGCCGCAGTCCCGCGCACAACTACTACGCCACCGGGGCTTAGCCCCCCATATTTATTTTTTTTATCCTAATAATGTCAATCTATTGCCTGGTTTAACATGGTAGCATTTTATTTCTCATTTTGCATCCATGTTTTTCAAATGAGTGTATGTAAGTTGTCTTTACCTTAGTCTTGTTCACTTTTGTATTCAGGATTATACCACGCTCATAAATGGATTTGGGAAACATTTTATACTTATCTGAACTTTGAGAAAACTTACCATATATAAAAGAGGTTTAATAGAACTTTTTCTTAGCATTGATCTGGAATTGACTGTAATTTTTTGCCTAATATAGTTTGATCTATTTGGGTCAACTTGAGAAAGACATGTTTTCTAGGAAAATTGTCCTTTTTATTTAGGCTTTAAATTTTATTATAATTCATTTTTCCTTAACTTCTGCTTTTATCATCTTTCTCCTGTTTTGTGTGTCTAACAATATTTTCTAGCATCTTGAAGTTAATATGTTTGTGCTTGGTTTTCTAGCGGACGGCACTTAGACACAGTTTCTTTGCACTATATTCTGGACCTTTCCTTCTGGTTTCAATTTATAATGCTTAAATGACTTTTTCAGATGGTTTATCCTTTCCATTTGATTATTTTTTTATTTAGGGTGGTGGGCTCACACTACTCCTCATTTTCCTATCTGTTGTATTTCTACTTTGGGTATTTTATTACTAATTTAAGATCAATATTGCGGTCAAGGAATATGCTTCCATTTTGAAATTCATTGAAATTTTATTAGTCGGCTGATCATGCGGTCAAATTTTGTAAATATTCCATGAAACCCCTGTTAATAGATTTCACTTGTTAACACTGTACAGATTGGTATATTATTTATAGTTAATAAGATAAATGGCATTGAGTCATCAAAGAAAATATGTATGTAGATGTTGAAGTAAATGATTTATCAAGAAGTGGGCTTAAAACACTCCAGCAAATAGAAAAGGGATAGTGGATAGGGAAATAAGTATAGCAAAATGTTCGTAATTACTACAATTGATTTATGATGTTTTATAGTTTGTATTCTCTACTATTATGTATGTTTGGTTTTTTTAATAAAGTTTTTTAAAAATCCTCTCTATCCTTATTTGTTTTTAGATTGCTTGATCTGTTGATTCCTGAGAAAGGTGTGTTAAAGTTTCCCACTGTTTTACAATTTTTTCTAATACTATTTACTTGATGTGTTTTGAAGCCATGTAATTGGGTGCATAAAAATTTACTACAGTTAAATTTCTTTTTAACATAAAATATTTCTTTTCCCTCTAATAATTTCCTTTTATAACATAGCTATACTAATCTTGTTAACATTTTCTTAGTATATTTTCCATATCTGTATTTTTTCTTTCTCAACATTTTTCTTGTGAAACAGTATACATATGGAAATATGAGGGTGAGTCAAAAAGTTAATTTTTACTAGGGTTCCAGCTCATGCATGCACAGATTTATTGTAAACAAAATGTATTTAAGCATATATCTCAAAAAAATTTTTTTTAAGTAGACCCATGTCTGCAATCAGGGGCTCCAAATTCTCTCAGTAGCACACGTACCTTAGTCTCCATAGGATGCCTTTCCCTTTCCCCCTCAAAAAAAGTTAGGTAAAAATAGTAGCTTCTGAAGAGATCATCTTGTTCAGTTAAACGCAAGGCAGAGAGGTCTGTTCGGGAGTCATTCTAATAGATTGTCTCAGCACAGAACGTTCTTGGAGACTTATCAGGGAGACATTTTAAGAAAACAAAATGCATTGGTGGACAGGGCTTGGAAGACTGCGCTGAGGGTTTCTTTCCCCAGATCCAAAAGCCATTTTCGAGGAACCTGATTTAAGTGCTTTGATGCTCAAATAGCCATTTGGTGTCGTCAAGTCAAAGAGCACAGAACACAGGAAGAACTCAAGGAAGAGTTAGATAGAAAAATGTATAGACCTAGATGCAAAACGAATGTATATATTTCACATTTTGATATTTTTGTTTAATCAAGCTTTCTATGGTTTTATAGGAATACTTTTTAACTTTCCCTCACTTAATACATATTTAAAAATCACAAGAAAGAAATATCCCTAAGTTTAAAAAAGCAGACGTTCTTCAAAGAGTGTGTTCTGATAATAATCAATATTTTATAAGAGAATAGCAGCCAGAAAGAGATAAAAGAATGAAAGGAAGTTACTTTCTAAATCACTCTTGGCTTAACAAGGATATAAAAACTAAAATGACATCCCATTTAGAAAACAATAGATGTTACCATAGTGTGGTGCAAAAAACACATTTTGTGGCCTTTCACTAGAAAGTAATGAATTAAAAAATGATTGTTAGATTAAACCAAAAGAATATAGGTGAGAATATGTTAAAAGTAGATTTTTTTAAGTGAGAAAAACAGGAAAAATACAAGCTGCGTCTTTGAAAAGAACCATTGAATAGGCAAACCTGTAATAGTTAAGTAAAAAAAAAGTACTAATACCCATTTGAAGCAAGAAAGGGGGAATTAACTACAGAATAATTGATGATTTATAAAGCAATTATGGACAAATTCCTATATATGGATCGAGAAATAAAGTATTGCCGTACCTCAAAAAATATTCTCTGGGTCCTCAATTAAAAAACCCTCTTATAACCCCTCGTGTTAACCTCTAACTAACTTGTGTGGTTTTTGTTTCCTTGTATAATTTTATGAGCAATGTACATATCCCTAAACAATACTTTTATTAGGTTTCTTTTAAAATTTGACATAGAGGAAATCATACATTGGTTTTTATATCTTATTTCTTCTGCTCAACATAGTATTTTAAAGATTTGTCCATATATTATTGTGTATGCCATTAGTTTATTAGTTTCCATTTGTAGGTCATTGCTTCATATGACCATGCCACAATTTATTCATTCTTCTTTTGGTTATTTGGATTTTTCTAGATTTTAGTCATTATGAGTTAATGTGATTGTGAACTTCTTAATTATATGTGTGTACTGGCACACACATAAACTCATTCCTGGTTTTATATATTGTGGAATTACTGGGCCGTGTGTATCTATTAGCTTTCTACAGCAATTTATAGCAGCCCACCAGTATATGAGAGCCCTTCGTGTACCGTATCTTCAATGAACTTGGTATTGTGAGACCTTTTTGTTTATGTCAAAATGGTGGTATTTAATAGCTTTTTGGTATGCTTTATATGTGCACATCCTGATTATTAATGACCGAAAGTACCTTTTCATATCTTGTAGGCCATTTGGCTCTCCTTTTTGTTAAAACCTGTAATTGCCCTTAAAAATTATCTATAGGAAATTTTATTGTTTCACGGGTATTTGTGTGTCTGTGTGTGTGCGCGCGTGTCACTGCCCCTTGGTGGGAGTAAGAGGCCCAGCCTTGCTCCTGGAGAGCTGCTGCTGGATTTGAACCGCCAACCCAGTGGGCCGCAGTCCCGCAGACAATCACTATGCCACCTGGGCTCAGCCTTCATGGGTATTTTTTTGTTAGTTACATGTAAACAAATATCCTCTCTATGCTGCTAGTGCTTTATCTTTCTATACTGTTTACCCCCCATTTTACACTTTTTGGAAACTTTTGCTGAATACCTATTGTCATTTCGTCAATTTGGACACCCAATAAAGCATAGGGCAGAATAGCATTTCTCCATAGAGCAGCTGGTAGGTTTGAACCACCAACCCTTTGCTGACTGCTCAGCACTTACCTGTGGCCCCCCAGGGCTCCTTTTGCTATCTAATGTTGTATTCTTTCAAGTTACTTCTGACGCTTAGTAGCCCTGTAACATGACCCTAACACCACTGGGCTCCCTTTTTCTATGAATTAGCCAAAAAAAGAAATTTCCCTGCCATGTGTCAGTTCAGAATCATAGCAACCATAGAGAACAAGGTAGAATTGCCCCTATGGGTTCTAGGGACTAACTCTCCATAGGAGCACCTGGTGGTTTCAAACTGCTAGCCTCTTCATTTTGGCCCTCATCACATATACCCATACACCACCCTGGCACCTCTTCTATTGAATAGAGGAATTTGATTTTTTGATATAGTCAAATTTGTTTGTCCTTTTACTTTTTTAGAATTTTAATAGCTTTGTTATTCACATTTAATTATGTAATATTTGACCCAGTTATGCCAAAGTCATTTATTGGGAAAAACAATTTCCAGAACATTTTCTTTTTTTGTTTTGTTTTGTTTTTTTGTTTGTTTGTTTGTGTTTTGTTTTTTGGGGGGCATCACTGCTCTCCGGTGGTGGGAGTAGGAGGCCTATCCCCACTGCTGGAATTGAACCTCCATCCCAGTGAGCCGCAGTCCCGCGCACAACCACTATGCCACCGGGGCTCAGCCCTCCAGAACATTTTCATACATTGCTGAGTGTTTGCAGATGTGTTTGGGGCTTTTTTGTTTGTTCCACTGATTAGTCTTTCCCTGTGCCTCTACCATCACTCAGGTAGTATTCCAATTTTGCTATCATATCAAAATGTCTTTTTGGCAGTTTGTTTGATGCAAGTGAGGTTCATTCTTCATGTGGTTGGTTAATGTGTCTCTTTAAATTATTGTACTCTGTAGGTTCTCCCCACCCCCGTTTCCTTTTTTAATTTATTTGATGAAGAAAAGTGTTCTGGGTGTTCTGGGCTGAGCCCCGGTGAATAGTGGTTGAGTACGGGACTGCGGCCCACTAGCTTGGCAGTTCAAATCCAGCAACAGCTTTCCAGGAGCAAGGCTGGGCCTCCCACTCCCACCAGAGGGCAGTGATGCCCCCCCAAAAAAAGAAAGTGGGTGTTCTAAAATATTTCATATGGTCAGAATTTTTCTAATTATGTTTTATGGTAAGCTCACTATATTTCTTTGTCATATTTCCTATAAATTCATAATTGAACTATAAGCCTAGAAGCGACCTTTTTTTCTTTTTGTCACAATTACAGCATACATGCTAATAGATTTTTCTTCCTTCAAGAGACTCTTAACATCTTGATTATCTCCCTTTTTGTGATGTCAAATGGCAATTGTTGATCAATAAATACCACATCAAAAGGAACCCTGGTGGCACTATCATGGAAGCACTAGAGTGGTGGTTCCAAGCCACTGGCTGCTCTGAGTGGGAAAGATGTTGCAGTCGGATTGCTTCTGTGAAGACTTACAGATGAGAAACCCAATAGGCAGTTTTGCCCTGCGCACTAGGCCCACTGCCAGTCGGAATGGGCTTGATGACTACAGGCGAGTTTGGGGAGCAGTTCCATGAAGTCATTGTGGACTCAAGATAGACAATTTAATTCTGCCCAGTCTTTATTATTTACACTTTTATTAACTTTATTAATTGATATATGTCACCTACCACATATTTCCTCCTGTTAAAGGGTGACTCATTGCTTTTTCATATATTCACTAGATTTTATAACCATCACCACTATCTAGTTTTATTACCTTTTTATCCTCTCTAAAAAGAACCACATGTCCATTTGTAGCCACTCCTTCGTCACCCCACCAGTCAGTAGAAAACTACCAGTATACTTTCTATCTCCATCTACTCACCTATAGTTGGAGATTTCATATAATAGGAATGTGGCTTTTTGAGGCTGGCTTTTTGCCATTCATAACTTTCAAAGTTTATTCATGTAGTAAATTTTATCAGTACATCATTCTTTTATATTCCCTAACATGGATATGCCATCTATTAATCTTTTTTCAATACTTTCATTTTCTATTTAGTTTTTTGGTCATTTTACCTATATTCATCAATCTATGGTTTCTCTAGTCTATCTTGTATTTATTAACTCTTAACTACAGCTGTTCTTTTATTGAACTAATCAATTAGAGTTTGCTTAAATTGTTTGACTTTTATCCCACAAATATAGTAAGCATCATTGTTTTAGGGTCTGTGCTTGGTAATTTCACTAGCCCTGGCACAAATGTGGTTACATGTTGAGCTGTGATTCGCAAGGTTCACCATTCAAAATCACTAGCACTCTGGAAGATGGGGCTTTCTACTCCCATAACGGGTTAGTCTCTGGAAACTCTTCCCAACCTTGGAGGCTTGCTGTGAACTGGCATAGACACGATGGCCGTGAGGGAGCATGTTTTGTTTCATTTTCTGTCCTTGTCTCTCACTTACTGATTATTTTTTTCTTACTCCATACTTACTATCTTGAGAAAAAACCAAAGTGTTTCCAAAATTTTTCTATGATTTTACCTTTTCATCAGCAATATAAATATAAAGGTTCTAATTTTTCCATATTCTTATCAGTATTTGTTATTGATTTATATTGTAAGTTGTGGTATAAAATATAGAATGCCAGTTCAACAATTTTCATGTGCACAATTCAGTGACATTAGTTATGTTCATCAGTGTTGTGTGTACCATTACCACTGTTATTTTCTAAATTGTTTGACCAACATTAACAGAAACTTCTGGTGCCTCCTAAGCAAATTCCCTTTCCCCTGCCCTCTACTCCTGAGAACCACTAAATGACTTTGGTCTCTATACATTTGCATGTTTTATGTAAGTGGTGTTCCTTATTTGTCTTGTTTTCAAGGTCTATTCGTGTTGTAGTTTGTTTCAGGATTTCATTTTTTTGTATGACTGAATAATCCATTGTTGGTGTATACCACATTTTGTTTATCTATTCACCTATTGTTAGACATTTAAGTTGTTTCCACAATTTGGATATTATGGATAGCAATGCAATAAACCTGACTGGTTTTCTAGATACTCTTGGGTTATAAGGTAGCTCTATTTATAACATTTTCAGGATTCATCAAGCTGTTTCTTATAGTGGCTGTCTCATTTTACATTCCGGTCAGCAGTTGATGAGGTGTCCAAACTCCTCATATCCAGTTCAACACCTATATTTTCCTTTTTAAAAAATCATGAACGGGCTGAGCCCCAGTGGCTTAAGTGGTTGAGTACAGAACTGTGGCCTGCGTGCTTGGCGGTTCAAATCCAGCGGCAGCTCTCAGGAGCAGCACTGGGTAGCGCCCATGACCATCAGAGGCAGTGATGCCCACAAAAAATAAATAAAAATTAAAAATTTTAAAAAATCATGAACATTGTAGTAGGGGTTAGGTGATACCCAGTTGTGGTTTCTATTTGCATCTGTTTGTTGACTAACAGGGGACAGACCATGGTTAAAATGCGTGCTTGCTAATTGAAAGGTTGATCATTTGAGCCCAGCAGTCATTCTGCAGGAAAAAGAGATACAGCTTTGGAAAGCTGATGGACCAATTCTCCATTGCCCTATAAGGTCACTTTGAGTTAGAAACTCTTGGCAGTGACTTAGGGTTTGTTGTTTGTTTGTTTTAGAAATGACTAGTGACATTGAGCATAATTTCATGTGTTTGTGGATAGTTTGTGTATTCTCTCTGCCAAATTTGTGTTTTTATTAAGTCATTCTAATAGATAATTGTTTTGATTTGGACTTATGACTGTCGATGGAACCCCTGCTGGAGCTGTGGAGTAAACAAGTGTTGGCTTGCTAACCATAAGATCAGCTGTACCAACAGGCACTCCAAGGGAAAACGTTGAAACTTTGCTGCCATAAAGATTGCCTTAGAAACCCCACATAGAGTTGCTCTTAATCAGACTCAATGCCAATGGGTTTGTTTTGCTGCTGTTTCTCAATGACTAAAAATATCAAGCATCCTTTCATGCACTTATTGGCTTGTTTGTTAGAATTTTTGAGGTGTAAGATTTTTTTGTTTATTTTACACATAAATATTTGATAAATATATGAATTTCAATGTGTTCCTCAACTTTGGGACTACATTCTCACTCTCTTGACCATAGCATTTGTAGTATAAAGGCTTTAGGACCAATTTATTTTTCCTTTTCTCCCATGTGTTTTTGATGGAAATAAGACCATTACCTAACGCAGAGTCACAAAGAATTAAGTCTTTGTATTCTTTGAGAGTTTCATTCTACAATTCATGCACATTCTGATTCAACCCATCCATTGCAGTCCCCTCCAGGTGCCATGTCAGGTCCCACTTCCCCTTTGTGTTCCTCTTTGTGCTTCCTGTTTTCATTCCTCCTTCTTTCCTAACCCTTTGGAATTTGTCCTTGAGTCAGTGCTGCCCTTTTGATCGGAAAAGGCTGTTGCTCTAGCACGGAGGTAAGCGGTTCCAGACTTGGCGGCTGTCTCAGGGAAGTTTGGAGGGTCCCACCAGTCTGTCCAACCAGCGGGACTAATCTCTTTCAGGATTTTTGAATTCTCTTCCACATTTTTCTCCCTCTCTTTTCAGTACCTTCTAATGATTCCTTTCAAAGAACACTTGGTATCATTTCGTTCTTCTATTAGTGATGTGTGGAGACTGACGTTCACGTGGTCTGTTGGGCCATTGAACTAATTGTTTCCATGTATCTTTGGGCATTCGTCACTCTTTCCTGTGAGTGGGGAGAGACCAGGAGTTGCATCTTGGATGGCTTTTCATGAGCTTTTAAGACTTTTAAGTCAGCTTTTAAGTCGGGATTCACCAAATTAGGATGCAAAACATTGTCTTTGAAAACTGTGTTATGCCAGTTGACCTGGGTGACCCAGGATGTTGGTATGGGGACTCCCAAGTCCAGTGACTTGTTACCTCAAGGTGTTTGGTTATGTCTGAGTTTTCATAACTTTGTTCTGTGTCTATACTACCACATTCATGGATATATTTGCAGCCAAAGTAAATCTACATACACAAATATTTGGTTAAACCTGTTTATATTCGTGGGTGATGGCCTCACTCTCGCTCTACTTGTAGCCTGTGTATCTTATAGATGCCCTTTATAGGTTGGAGGAAGCCCCCTTTTATTCCTAGTTTGTTGAATGTCTCAGCCATCTTATCACCCAAACGCATTTCTTTCCTGTTTGATTCATAGAAATGAACAACCATCCACTTTTTAATTTCTTATTGTGGTTTTGAATGTTTCGATCAAGTCTTCCTTTGTAAACTGCCCACATTTTGCTAAAAATAAATGCATACCTAAGCATTTGTAATACTGATTTGCATTTGCTTGCTTTAGTTTCAGAAGCCAGACAGGTGGCAACTACTAATTCAGCAGCCAGTACTACTAGTAACGCTACTACTTCCTCCACAACTGTGGCTGCTGTGAAGCAAGACTCTCTCAACTCTACTTCATCTGCAGTAAATATTCCAGAAAGTGTAGATGCTCCAGAAGCGCTGAAACACGATAAGCACGATGGCCTTCCTTCAGAACCATGTGCCGAAGGGCAAGACTCAGTGGCCATAGAAGGTTGTACAGATGAGGAGAACACAGAAAGCGGAGGAGAAGGCCAATATAGAGAACGTGATGAATTTGTGGTAAAGATTGAAGACATAGAGACTTTCAAGGTGATGCATATGTTCCTGAGCATAAAGCTTTCCCTTGGGAGTCAAGTGATTTCAGTAGGATCTAACTTAAATGATTTAGGGAATTTTGCTTGTTTGCTTTTTTAGTTAGTTGGAAAGGAATTGTTATTAGCATATATAGTCTGGTTTTCTATATATGTAGTATTAAAATAGCATCAATAATAAATGATAGGATCACCGAAGAAAAACATTTGGATTCTTTAACTGTAAAAAGATACCAGGCTACTCAAGTACAAACTAAATAATAAACTTAAAAGAATTACTATCAAGGCAAGCGAAGTGGGTCAAAGAAACCCAAAGCCCTTCTGTCGACAGTTGGTCACAAGGAAGGGCAAGTCAGCCAGGGTGCAGTAGAGCACTGAAAAAAAACACACAACACACCTCTAGTTCTTCAATGTTTCAGTGCTTCTACCACCACCACGGTCATAGCCCCAGTCTACCTTACAAATCCAGTTAGGTTGGAGTGTGTCCATTGTAACCGATAAGAGCTCCCGACACATGGAATCCAGGACCAACAATGAGAGAGGGGCGAGACCATGAGGGTAGAGGGAAGCTGTGGGGTGGAAAGGTGGAACCAATCATAATGATCAATGTATAACATACACAGGGGGATGTGAGTGAAGGGAGACAGGAGACCATGTAAGATATGAAAATGATTATAGTAATACATAATTGATCAAGGGTTCATGGGGGTGAAGAAAAAAAGGAGCTGTTACTAAGGGCTCAGGTAGAAAATGTTCTGAAAAGAATGTGTGCTTGATACAACTGATGTATGGATTGTTAAAAGAGCTGTAAGAGCCCCCAATAAAATTAATTCTTTTTAAAAAAATTTTAAGGGAAAATAAATAAAAAAGATTGTTACAGATGTTCAACAAGGTAAAATATTTCAAAAATGAGATAGGTCTTTAAGATTCTTTTCAATTCTAAGATTTTTTTAACTTAATGTGTGACCTTGTTTACAAATGTAAATAACTCACTATTACAGGAGACTTTAAAATCAGGAAAAGAACCCCCCGCTATTTGGAAAGTGCAAAAAGCCTTATTACAAAAGTTTGTCCCTGAAATTCGAGATGGGCAAAGAGAGTTTGCTGCAACGAATAGTGTAAGTACAGTGCTTGTTTACATTAGCTTTACTATTTTTTCACTGTAATTCTAGGGGAAATATATGATTTTAATTTACTTCCCCCAAATTTACTTTTTATAGTCTGTTTAATAGCAAAGTGTGTGATAATCTGTCTGATTGTAAAATAAATGAGCAAAGAAAAAAAATAAATGAGCAAATGTGAATGCTAAGATTAAACTAAAGTGAAACATTTATGTTTTTTAACAAAGGAATTAGAGTTGTCTATACAGAATCCAAATCGTCTTTGAGGCTTTTATATTGATTCTTCAGTCAAATATCCTGATTTTATCAGAAGACAAAGTGATTCTTTTGTAGCTGTCTAATAGCTTGAGTAGGCTGAGCCCTGGTGGTGTAGTGGTTGAGTGCGGGACGCAGGCTTGGCAGTTCAAATCCAACAGCAGCTCTCCAGGAGCAAGGCTGGGCCTCCTGCTCCCACCAGGGGCAGTGGTGCCCTCCCCCCCAAAAAAAATAGCTTGAGTAAGTTAGATTTCATTGAGGGCCAAAGGAAACAGCATCTCTTTGTGGGCTTCCAATGGAAATGAGTCCACAAAAATGACTTTGATTTAACGTGAAATTCTGTCTGAGCTGCATTTTGGATGGCTATATGATTATCAGTCAAAGCAATAAAGTAATACTTGTTTTGTACAGTTATGTAATTTGAAGGGTTTGTTTTCTTAGTACCTTGGATATTTTGGAGATGCCAAGAGTAAATACAAAAGGATATATGTGAAATTCATTGAAAACGCAAACAAAAAGGAATATGTCCGAGTGTGTTCCAAAAAGCCGAGAAATAAGCCTTCGCAACCTATCAGGTATTTATTTTCTAATTTACTATATTCCAAATATAAATCCTAACATCTATATCTGTGACTATATTCCTATTGAGGAATGAGTTTTCTGTGTTAGATTAAGGAGACAATATCTGTGTAGGGTGTGGTTAAGTAAATCTGTTTCAAGATGTAGAAGAGGTTAAACAAGCTACTAAGTAAGCAGTGATGGAGGAAGACAACACCTGGCCATTTGAAGCTCACCCAGGAGCAGAACTCAAAAGAAACAAGGACCTTCCTTCAGAGCCAAAAGAGAGAGAAAGTCATTTCCTAGAAAATACGTCAAGCCTTCTACACTAAGAGGAGATACATTTGCTGTTGCTGCCATCTGTTTATGATATTTGTGTTATAGCAGGACTAAGACAGTGCCCGAGACAATAAGTGGTCCCTCTCAGGCAAGCACTGTAAAGCTTATCGCCATGTATGGTGGTTTGAGTTTCCTTTTCTTTCTCTGGGTATTTTTTATGTCACTGGGGGATGGTGAAGACTTTCGAATTAAAGACCTAGAGTTGAATCTACCTCTGTGACCAGAAATTAAACACTCCTTTCTGAAGCCCTTTGTCGGGCTGTCGAGTCAGTTCTGACTCATAGTGGCCATTTGTACACCAGAACGAAGCTGCTCAGTCCCGTGCCATATTCAGAATGTACGAATGCATCGAAACAGTCACTGTGTCAATCAATCTTGTGAAAGACCTTCCTCTTTTCTGCTAACCCGTGACTTTACCGAGCACGATATTCTTCTCCAGGGACTAATCAGTCCTGGCAACATGTGTAAAGTACATGAGACAAAGTCTTGCCATCTTTGCCTCCAAAAGAGGATTCTGGTTGTACTTCTTCCATGTCAGGTAGGTTTGCTCTTCTGGTAGTCTCAGGTACCATCAACATTCTTCACCAGCACAGCAATTTCAAGTTCATCAGTTCTTCATTTTCCCTTATTCAGTGTCCAAATTCACACACATATGAGGTGATTGAAAATACCATGGCACCAGGCATTGTGGTGCGTGCCTACAGTCCAGCAACTCGGGAGGCTGAGGCTAGAGGATCACTTGAGTCCAGCACTTCTAGGCTGTAGTGCGCTATCCGATCAGTGTCCACACTAAGTTCAGCATCAATATGGTGACCTCCTGCAAGTGGGGAACCACCACGTTGCTTAAGGCGGAGTGAACCAGTCCATGTAAGAAATGCAGCAGGTGGGGCTGAACCATGGTGGTATAAGTGGTTGAGTGTGGGACTGCGGCCCTCGGGCTTGGCGGTTCAAATCCAGCGGAGGCTCTCAGGAGCAGCTCTGGGTAGCTCCCATGACCACCAGAGGGCAGTGATGCCAAACAAAAAAACAAGAAATGGAACAGGTCAAAAAAGCCATGGCTTGGGTCAGGTGCACCTTCCTCCTCAAAGTAACTTCCTGGCTTCTTAGCCCTTTAAAGAGGTCTGTGCAGCAAGCTTAGCCGGTGCAGTGCATCGTCTGATCTCTTGACTGCCGTTTCCATGGAGCTTTATTGCGGGCCCAAAAAATGAAGTCTTTGACTTCAATCCTTTCTCCCTTGCTCACGTTATTTACTGGTCCAGTTGTGAGGATTTTAGTGCTTCACATCAGTCACCTCAATATGAGGAACTGTTTTAAAAGGTTGCGACATTAAGAAGGTAGAGAACCACTGACAGAGGAAAGCCTGTGGGAGTAAAGCCTCTGGTGCCTTCATTTCCATCTATCAAAAAAAAAAAAAGCCTTTTCTACGTATCACTCAAATTTGAAATAAGATAAAACTCAAGAAAGTGCCTATGAGGCCTATACTGTACAAGGCAAATATGGAGTAGAGTTGTCATTATCAGTGTCACTTGCTTGTCTGGAGGGAGCTTTGGTGGCACAGTGTGTATGCATTAGAATGCTAACTACAAGGTCAGCAAGGTCGAAACCACCAGCCACTCCACTGGACAAAGAGGAGGCTTTCTACTCGTGTCAAAGTTACTGTCTTGGAAGCTCTCCTTGTCCTGCAGTGTCCCTATGAGTCAGAATCAACTTAATGGCAAAGCTTGAGTTTTGAGGGGTGTTTTTGTTTTTTTCATTATCTGGAATATGATTCTAGAGCAGTGGTTCCCAAGCTTCCTAATGTCGTGAACCCTTAAGACACTTCCTCTTGTGTGGTGACCCCTAGTCATAAAATTATTTTTGTTTCTACTTCATAACTATAATTTTGCTACTGTTATGAATCAAGCAACCTCTGTGAAAGGGTTGTTCGATGCCCAAAGGGTCACAACCCACAGGTTGAGAACCACTGCTCTAGAAACTAAATGACTTAAGTAAGTGGTCTACACAGGAAATGAAGTATGGTCATAGTTACTCTCAATCTAGCATCAGGGAAGTCTAGTTTATTTATATACCCTTCACGTAGAAGCAATTTGCATTTTTTCATCCAAACCTGGCACAACCAGAGTCTTATGTGAGTTTTTGAAGTTCAATGTTAAATCTGGCCATTGGAATTTATCATGTTATATCTTTAAGTCCATTGATCAACTCTTATTAGTAGTGTCTGGAGGATGAGTCTATAAAGAGATGAGAAGAATGAAGACAAGAGGAAATGACTTATTACCCCCTTCATCATTAACTCCTATTGAGTCATTGTGAGTCAGAATTTCTGACTCTAGTAATTAATCTTTAATAAGTTACTACATTGACTGTTAGCACTTAAAGAATGTTATTCACAGAATTTTTGTGGTCACTATTGGAGATGATAAGACAGGAACTATATTTTTTAGGTGCTGGTAAGATAAAATACTTTCTTTTATGATTCTTCTGTTTATTTGCATGTTCTCATTTATTTTAGTCTAAGAATATGCCAGTGTTAACCCAATTTGTTTGTAAAACTTCAGAAATGTTCAGGCGAAGCCAAGCAGTAGCAGTAAGACTTCGGATCCTCCAACACCAAAGGCTGCAACTACAAAAGCCTCTTCCACAAAACCCAAAGTTAAGCAGCTAAAAATAAAGGCTGAGCCACCACCAAAGAAACGGAAAAAGTGGAAAGAAGAATTTTCATCATCTCAATCTGACTCATCTCCTGAAATCCATACTAGTAGTGATGATGACGGTGAGTTGTATGTGAAATGAATACATCAATACCTTGAGATTAACTACCTAAATTAAGGGGAGCAGCGATATTGATGACTCAAAATATATTTGTATTATTTTGTAGGAAAATGTATCTTCCTAAGTAGGTTCTGCTTTGACTTTTATGAAAATAATAAGCTCGCGATCGCTTCTCAGCCTTTTGGCTAAGATTAAGTGTAGTATCTGAAAATAATCTCACTTTCCCAGAGTACATAAACTGATAGTGCAGTGGACCCACGGATGCCACTGTGTACAGTAGATAAAGAATGTGAACTGAAAAAGACCCCTGTGACTTCCAGCATTGGTCATGACAAGTCTCTCACCTCCTTGAGTAACATGGATTACAGAGAATCACCCAGCTCAAATTTTCAATCTGAGTTCATACTGAAATTGTAAATGCACCTAGGCAACAACAACTCTAAAGTTGTAGTTGATGCCCTATAGCAATATTTGTACACAAAAGAGGGGCAGAAAGGTCATGGAAAAATGGAATTCACAGATAGTAGAATTTCCCCTCGAACTGTTTGAAGCCCTTTCGTTTATATTAATCTACCCATTACTTAGCTAGGTGCTTTCTCGGTGCCTTGCTTTTCTCTTCAAAGCATGAGGTGATTAAAATAAAAGATTAACTATTTTCAAACTTGTTGATTTTGAAACCTTTTTCTCCTTTCAAAAATGTAAAAAAATAAATATATTTTTTAAAAGTCCTTATAAAATATTTGTATATGAGCAACGTCTTTTAACATTATGTTGGAGATCACAACTAAGTTATAAAGTACAAGACAATATGGGCTATCAAAGCATGATGTGTGACATAAGCAGTTTAGTGTCCATATCAGGGATTGACACGGTAGATACAACCTGTGAATAAAATCTCACCCACAAATTTTGTTGTTGTGTTGTTGTTTTTGTAAATAAAGTTTTGGTAGAACACACCCATGCTCACATTTATATATTGTTTGTGTAGTAAGCCACCACAATTAACCCTAATGTAACCATAATGTATTAGTTAATGTATTAGTTAGTTAAGTGTAGCTATTTTGTCATTGTACCCATACTATGTTAATTAGCCTGAGTGTAGCCATTTTTTTTGACTCAAGTATGATCACTTTGCGATTACTGTAGTTCGTTTTGTAACGTCTGTAACTGCTAACCAATAGTCATTTATTTTTGAAATTGCTGTTGTTTATAACCCCCCATTTTATTTTATTTTATTTTTTTGTTTTGGGGCATCACTGCCCTCTGGTGGTTGGGGGAGCTACCCAGCGTTGCTCCTGAGAGCCGCCACTGGATTTGAACCGCCAAGCCCATGGGCCGCAGTCCTGCGCTCAACCACTTGCGCCACCGAGGCTCAGCACGCGCCCCCCCCCCATTTTATTTTTATAAGTTCTCATTTTTTTCATATGTCATAATGCCACCTGTCCTTGTGCCTGTTTGTCCCACAGTAATAAAAACTCCCACTTTAAGTACTCACAGTGAAGGTTGATTTAGGCTCTAGCCACCGGCTAGATCCTTGATCACCGGCTAATAAAGGCATATTAGTGTTAATTAAAGTTGCGTGTGGGTTAATTTAATCTTGCCTCAGTACTACACTTGTGATTACTTTCCCAGCATAGAGGCAGATTTTATAGTTATTACAGAGACCACATGATCAGCAATGCCTAAAATATTTACCAGTGGGTTCTTTATATAAAGTTAGAGGTTTGGAGGGAAAAATGTAGGAATCGTGGAAGGTCCTGTATGCTGTACTGAAGCTAAAGCGCTTAGGATTTTGTGGGCAAAGTTGGAGCTTGAGGAGGAACAAGTAGAGTAAATTGATGAAATTTTCATTGTGAGACCTCAGAGTCTAGGTACGACTTGAGGATTTAGAACTAAGTACTGGTAGCAGTGATGGAACCAGGTTTGCAGATTTAATGAATTTAAGGTATAAAATCAGCAAGACCTAAAAGAGATTAGGCATTGGGGTGAGGAAGAAGTTGATACCCAGAGTGATTAGATTAGAGACGAAGAGAATTGTCTGTTGCCATCAGGTCAGAGCACAATGACCCTCGGTGAGCAGAGTAGAATCTAGACTTGCTCCAGAGGGCTTTCGAGGCTGTGACCTTTCACAAGTAGATGCCAGACTTGTCTTCCAAGACACCCGAGTGGATTTGATGGTCAGCATTTCATTTGGTCATTGTGTGTTTAAACATCTATACGAACAAGGACTCATAGAAAGAGAGTCATGGGCTGAGTCCTGGTGGCATAGTGGTTGAGTGCGGGACTGTGGCCCACTGGCTTGGCAGTTCAAATCCAGCAGCAGCAAGGCTGGGTAGCTCCCATGACTACCAGAGGGCAGTGATGCCTCCCCCACCAAAAAAAAAGAATTAGAGTCATAAAGTATCTTGCCTAGTGCAACTCTCTCACTCATCGAGTCGGTAGGATCTCATAGCGCCTGTGGGTTTCTGAGACTAACTCTTTATCAGCGTCTTAGAGCCTCATCTTCTCCCATGAAGCAGCCAGTGGTATTGTGGCATTGCAGATCACAATCCAATTCATAACCACTATGCCAACCTTCTAGGGTCACAATCTATTTTAAATGCACTTTTAAAAACTACATTTGAATGTTTACTAGAAATAAGTACATCAAAATTTATAAAGAAATCGGGCATCATGAAGTATTGTGTTATTTTTTGCTGCTAGCAGTCCTATTTAGTGCTTATGATAGGGAGATAACTCAATTTCCACTTAGGTTATATTGCTTCCTCAAATGACAAACTATTACCATCCCTATGATAACATGAATGACCACTAGGCGTCACTAGTACTTTATAGAAAATAAATATTGACAGTAAAATCACTTAAAAACTGGCTGTTTTCAAAGTCTTTTTTTTAAGACCTCTTTACTATCATCAGAATTAATCGAGTATTCAAAAAAACCTGTGTTTATATAGGCCATCTTTATTTATATTTGCCAGGTAACAATTAAAATGTAAAATTACTGATGTAATTTTTAAAAATACCTATACTTTCCCAAACTAGCATTATTTAGTTTTGGGGATTCCAGTTTCATATTTGCTTCTATGCTCATTCTGATGCTTAAAGAATATAAAGCAAACCCAGCCTCACTTGAATATGTAGCCAGAAAGGGAGGAATGTTTTAGATGCTCCAAAGATAATTTTGGATATTTCCTAAATTCTTAAAACTTAATGGTGATAGTTTGTTGAACATTTCTTGCTCTGCTACATTAAAATGTATTTGTTTATTAATTTTATAATTCTGTGTTATCCATGCACAATTTTATAAATTTATGAATTGGTCATTTTGAAAATACTAGTTAGCTCAGTGAAAATCTTTGGACTGTTCATACATTTCACTTTATAATACCAAAATAAACAACTTCATCAAAAATGCTCCCACTTGGGAAGGGAAGGGAGGGGCAAAAGGAGAGCTGATACTAAGGGCTCAAATAGAAAGTCAGTGTGTACAAAATTATGATGGTAACATATGTACAAATGCGTTTGAAGTGATATATGGGATGTTATAAGAGCTGTAAGAACCCCCAATAAAATGATTTATTAAAAAAAACCACCACTGATCTCAGTAGTGAAGTGTTTAAATGTTAACAAGCTCTTAAGCTTATAAGGACATTTACAAATTTTACAAAATGCATTTTCACAAAATCTCAAATTGTATCACTAACAGGAAATAGAGCCCGCGGTTCCTTTAAGTATAGGTACAACACGTTACTGATTCTTTTTCTTTTTTTTTCACATTACTGATTTTTAAGAAAATGTAGGCATGCCAGTCACTCACTCATCCAAGTAAAAACAGTGCTTTCATATGAAAAAGTGGGCAGGAGTTCAACTTAAGTCGTCCTGGAGCTCATCGCTGCTACATGGCCAGCACTGTGCTTGCTTGTGCTTCCCACTTCATCACAGAGTATTAAAGGACTTTCACTTTGTCTTCCTAAAAGCTGCTCAAAGCTGGGCGTTGTGTGAGCCCCCAATAAAATGACTCATTAAAAAAGGGGTGCGGGGAGAGGAACTTACACCAAGTGCTCAAGTGGAAAATATTTGGAAGTGAATATGGCAACGTGTACAAATATGCTTGATACAAATGATGTATTGAATGTTGTAAGAGCCCCCAATAAAGTCATTGAAAAAAAACCCCACTCAAAGTATTTTAACTTTTAAGTCTAACTTTTAGCTTCATTATAGTAGCTTTTTTCTGGGGGGGTGGGGGGGAACATCACTGCCTCTGGTGGTCGTGGGAGCTACCCAGTGCTGCTTCTGAGAGCGCCGCTGGATTTGAACCACCAAGCCCGCGGGCCATAGTCCTGCACTCAACCACTTACGCCACCAGAGCTCAGCCCTATAGTAGCTTTATGAAATGAGATTGATATTTACTTTTCAGCTCCATTTATTCACAAGCTATACATTATAAGAGGAAATAATAACATTTATTCACAAGCTATACATTATGAGATGAAATCTGAAACCTAATGCCATTGAACTAATTCTGCCTCATGGTGACACCCTTATGGACAATGTAAAGCCCCCTGTGAGCTTCTGAAAATGTAACTCTACAGCAATAGAAAGTCCTATCTTTCTCCTGAAGATTTTAAACTTCAGACCATGAGGACTGCAACCTAATGCATAACCACTGTGAGACTAGAACTCCTTTTATAGAAAAAGTGGGAGTTTAATTTCTTTGGAGGGGGGGGGGTGGGCATCACTGCTCTCCGGTGGTGGGAGTAGGAGGCCCAGCCCCGCTGCTGGAATTGAACCTCCATTCCAGTGGGCCACAGTCCCACGCACAACCACTACGCCACTGGGGCTCAGCCCGGGAGTTTAATTTTTAATGCCTCATCAAGAACAATTTTTAAATGAGACTGGCTTTTTTCCCTCCAAATGTACTTCAGTCACATGACCACTAGTAGAGATGGTGCCGTTGACTTGAGCAGTTCTACCCAACATTACTTTGTACCACATGTGCAAATGTCAGCACAGTGAAAACAGCAAGTAGCATCTTAATCACAGTATGAAAATCATTTTTAGGTATATAGCATGAATATACCTGAATACAGCATGGTAACTCCCAGGGTCTAGGACTAAGAGCTGGTTTCTTGAGGCATAAAAGATAATTATAGGTTTGTATGTACAAAGTTAAAATTGAGAGATTCTTGTTTTGTTTAAGATCTAAGAGGGAGATTTTAAAGTTCTTAATGTGAAATTTAAGTGGGATGTGCTTGCTTTCATTTTCTAAAGTATGTATTGGCCCTATGCCTTAATTTCATAGCAATTTGGGTGTAGTGGCAAATAGGAATAGATAGTAAATACTCAGATGGTTTGTCGTTTCTTTATGACCTGATGACTATAGACAAGGCATCAGGTTTTAAGTATTACGACCTGGTAAATACAAAGGGGACTTCAAAGTGTTTGTGGGGAAACACCATTATCTTTTAATTACGGTTTCCACAGACTTTTTAAAGCCCCCACTTATGTCATGTTAGGGACCAAGGGAATAGAAACCGCTTTGGTCTCTAAATGCTATATGGATATTGGACTTCAAGATCACACAGGAAACTTTTCAAAGATATGTTTGGACTTACCACTACCGTTGACCAGCAATTCTGTCTCCAAAGATCCAGTGATCTGCTGTTGGTTTTTATTTATTAAACTCTCATTGATTCTGATGTGCAAACCGTTTTTATAGCAGTATAAGAGAACTTTGAATTTGAGAAGTTCTTGCCTATGAGTTTTCATTTGTTTATGGACTCTTATAGAGAAAAGTATTTCTAAAGTTATCAGGAGGGAAAATTTAATGTTTCCTTTCCTCCCCCTGCCAGAATTTGAGCCTCCAGCTCCCTTTGTCACTCGTTTTTTGAACACAAGAGCAATGAAGGAAACCTTTAAGAGCTACATGGAATTGCTTGTTAGCATTGCCTTGGACCCTGACACAATGCAAGCCTTAGAGAAGAGCAATGGTACAGATTTCTAAGTAGTCCTTTCTTGGTAGTACTTTCTGGATTTGTTGTTTTTTTTTCTGTTCTGTATTATATATGATTTGTGTACTCTATGTCTATATGTTTTAGTACAAAATTATGATCTTAGATTATTTCATATGAGTCATATCTTCTCACATTTTCTGAATATTTGAACTTTATATTGAATGTGTTCTATATTAATTTTGCCAGTGGGAAAATTATGTAACTACCCACCAGTTTCTTTCCATTCTAGAGGCTTCATAGTATTTCACTGCATTACATGAAACTAAAGTTAAAGGTACAGATGTTAAAATATTTTGTTTTCTAGTCATTAGACAGATGATCATGGTATAAAAATGTTTTTATTTTCCATAACAGATACATCTCAGAAAAGCTAATTTCTAATTGATCAAAATAATATATGTCCTAGGTTCCACTCAATATTATTTCTTTATCCTTCTACCCTTTTCCTTTGATAATTATTTTTTATAGTAAAATGGACAATACTTGCATATGACAAAGTGATAACTTTTAAGTTTAATAATGTTCTTCAGTCACTCTACATTTACTATAGCATCTACCAGTGCCAAGGAGAACAGGAATAGAAAATTAATAAAGCAGTTTTCTCTACTCTTCTATAAAATTAAGTGGTGTGGATATAAGATCAAAAGATTATAAAAGCAGAGTAATCAGTAACAAATACAATTGAATAATATTTATTGTTTTACAAATCTCAAATACTTTCTTTGGCATATATTATTTTTACTTTAACCCCCAGAACAACTGAGAGCCATCTTGAAAAAAAAATATGAGATACAGAAAGGTTAAATGACTTGCATAAAGATCCATAGGGCTTCTAATTTCCAAACCACTGGTTTTCTTACTATATTATCAGACAAAACTATTTTCAAACTCCCTGCCATCAAGTCTGTCCTGACTCAGAGACCCTCTAGAACAGAATAGAACAGCCTTTGGGGTCTCCAAGGCTATAATTCTTGTGTTTCTAGCTCAGCGTGAATGCTGGTTTCAAACTCCTGACCTTACAGTTGGCAGCCCAACTTGTAATCCCTACACCAGCAGGGTTCCCTTAGACTCAGACAGTACTCCTCATACCTCTATCATTTTACAGTCTTAATGAAGTGAGCCAAGGACCTTAGAGCTTGTTTAGTGCCATCAAGTCAGTCGTGAAGAAAACAAGGTACAGTGGAATGGAACACTGCTTGCTCCTGTGCCACCCTCACAGTCACTGATAAACTGGAGTCCATTGTTATAGCCACTATTTTAATAGATCATTAATGAAGGGTCTTCCTTCCTTCTTCTTCTGAAGGTAGGGCTCAGAATTGTTGAGGTCTCAGAACCGTTGCTTTTTTGGAAGAGTCTAGCTTTATTTCTTAGAAGCCATGGTATAGTCAGTACTTTTCACCTACACCGTAACTCAAATACATCAGTTTCATTTTGGTCATCCTTATTCATTGATCCAGATTTCACGCAATTGAGAATATACCATGGCTTGAGTGGGTGCCCCTTAGTGTACAAGGTAACAGCTTTGCTTTTTAAGACTTTAAACAGGTCTTTTGCAGATTTGCCCAATGCAATATGTTGTTTGAGTTCTTAATGGCTTCTTCCATCGGGTATGATTGGGTATCCTGGACAACTTCAGTCTTTTTCCTATTTATCATGATATCTTTTGGCCCAGTTTTAGACCTTAAAGATGGCCTCATAGAAAGCATTTTGTACACTAAGGTACAAAGAATAAATGTATTTCCTTAAAATCACAGCATTTTATGGTAGAAGCAACAAGAATAACACTGGGTCAGCATGTTTGTGATCACGTCTTCCCTTTCTCAATCAATATTTGTTGCATTGTAAAATATGAATCTCAGGGTAATTGACATTTCTGAGTAGTTAGAGTTGGAATTTTTTTCTTTTATTGCTTATCAGTGTTTTCTGCTTTTTCTACATTAAGAGAAAAATTATAAGATCATATTTTGGGGAGGAACATCACTACTCTCTGGTGGGAATAGGAGGCCCAGCCTTGCTACTGGAGAGCTGCTGCTGGATTTGAACCACCAACCCAGTAGGCCACAGTCCCATGCACAACCACTATACCACCGGGACTCAGCCTAAGATCATATTTTTAAATACTTCATGAAAGTTTGTCTCTGTGAAATAGGAAGTTTATAGTATTTTAGTACATTTAATTACCACTTGTCTGTCAGTTTGCCTTACTGAAGTGACTTGTGTGTTAATGTATTGCTGGAAGCTATTTCACTAGTGTTTCAGATACCTCCAGGGTCACCAATAGTGCACAAGTTTCAGCAGTTTTCAGAGTAAGAACATATTATGAAGAAGGAATCAGCTGTTGAGTTTCTAAGGAATTAGTCACTGAAAACCTTGTGAGTAATAATAAACATTGTCAGATTGTGCCAGAAGTGAGTCCTTCAGGTGGGAAGGCATTCAAAATATGAGCAAGAGCTGCCTTTACAAAATAGAGTCAACATCTGATATGGATCGAGCAAAGCATTCAGGACCTCCACTCAATTGATAAAGCATAACTCAAAATGAGCTATAAACATTTACTGTATGTATTCGAGTATAAGTCAATCTGAGTATCAGCCAAGGCACCTAATTTTACCACAAAATCTGCATTAAAAATGTGCTGGAAAATGCGGCTTAGCCACAAGTATATACAGTACTAAAAATTAGAACTAGTAATACATGAAGTATGCATTTAGGAAAGTTTGAAGTAGTCAGAGATGAAATGGATTGCATAAAGATCCATATCCTAGGCATTCGTGAACTAAAATGGACTGGGATTGGTCCATATGGTTTACTATGCCAACAATGATAAATTTGAGGGGAATACTATCATATTCATTGTCAGAAAGGACATTTTGAGGCCTATCTTGAAGTACAGTGCAGTCTGTGACAGGTTATCTATACACATACAAGGAAATCCAGTTAATACAACTAACTACTCTTCAAAGTGATGCACCAGTCCCTAAAGCTAGTGATGGGCTGAGCCCTGGTGGCATAGTGGTTGAGTGCGGGACTGCGGCCCATTGGCTTCGCGATTCAAATCCAGCAGCAGCAAGGCTGGGTCTCTCACTCCCACCAGAGGGCAGGGATGTCAAAAAAAAAAAAAAAAAAAAGTAAAGCTAGGGATGAAGAAACTGAAGAATTCTACCAAGATCTTCAGTTCAAAATTGATCAAACATGCACTCAAGCTGCATTGATAATTGTTGGCTATTGAGATGCAAAAGTTGGAAGGGATACCAAAGAACCCAAGCTTACTGCCGTTGAGTCAATTCTGACTCAGCAATGTGGCCTTGGTAATAGATAGATGATAGAATTTTGGCAGGTCAGTGACCTTTTCTTTTTTTGGGGGGTGGTTATCACTGCCCTCAGGTGGGAGCGGGAGACCCAGCCTTGCTCCTAGAGAGCTGCTGCTGGATTTGAACCGCCAACCCAGTGGACCACAGTCCCGCAGACAACCACTACGCCACCGGGGCTCAACCCAATCAGTGACCTTTTATTTTCAACAACAAAAGCAGCAACTATGTACATGGAATTCTTTAAATGAAACACACAGAAATCAAATGAACTACATCTGTGGGATAAAACCACGGAGAAACTCAAGCAGTGCAACAAAGCCAGCAACATAGTGTCAAACAGACCATCTATTGCTTACATGTAAGTTCAAGTTGAAGCTGAAGAAAATTCAAACAAGTCCCAAGTACCAGAATACAACACTGAATATTATTATCCCAGCTGAATTACAAAAACATCTGAATAACAGATTTGACACATTAAGCACTATATTATATTTGATGAGCTATATGGTAATAATCAAAGGCTACTCAACAAACATTTGTATTGGAAGACATGCTGCCAGAATATTCTTTGGAAGTGAAGTTAACAAGCCTTCTCCGCATAACTTGGACTTGTTATCAAAAGCCATTACACTTGCTAAAGTGGGAGTGCATCTCAAAAGAGGAAGACCCTTGACTGATGAAACAGATTGGCAAAGTGGCTCAAACAATGCGTGAAAATGACAATTGTGAGGCGGATACAGGCCTATCCTAGGCGGTATTGTGTTCTATTAAACAGCGGCCACTATGAGAACTGGCTTGAGGGCACCTACGAGCACTTGACAGATGAAACAAGAACTCTGAAACAAGAACTCTGGGGTTATTGTGCTGATCTTAGAAAGGATTCTGCACTAGCAGTGTTTTCTTCAATATGAGGAGGTTTTACTTAATTCTGGGGTCATCATCCTATGTGTGTTTTAGAAACACCATCCATTTATTCAGCTGTCAAGTTAGTAACCTAGATTTTTGTTTTGTTTTGTTTTGGGAGCATCACTGCTCTCTGGTGGTGGGAGAAGGAGGCCCAGACTTGCTGCTGGATTTGAACCTCCAACCCAGTGGGCCGCAGTCCCGTGCACAACCACTACGCCACCGGGGCTCAGCCCAGTAACCTAGATTTTAAGGAGTGTATGTTTTCTGAAAAGTCATTAAAAGCAATTGGCATATTTCATTATACTTATAAATTAACAAATATTAAACTATTTAATGGAGCAACAGCAATAATCTGCACTTTGAAGAAGCCTTTAAAAAAATGTCATGCCCTCAGGTGAAAAGGCATAGGAACTTTTGCATAGGAAACATTAGCATACATTCACTCTCGTTTCTTGTTTTGTTTTTGTTGTTTTTGTTTTGGGGCATCCCTGCCCTCTGGTGGGAGTTGGAGGCCCAGCCTTGCTCCTGGAGTGCTGCTGCTGGATTTGAACCACCAAGTCAGTGGGCCGCAGTCCTGCACTCAACCGCTACGCCACCGGGGCTCAGCCCCCACTCTCTTTTCTAAAGTAATAGACTCTCCTTTTGCTTGTGTTACTGTGATTATTTTTGTTCCTCAACTTTCTCTTTGCTTCAAATTGCCATGAATTAAAAATGTCCTTTGACTGTGTTCACTATAAGATTTTATAATGTTAGATAATTACATAATGTCAATATTCATATAAAGAGAGTTCTATAAATAAAAAGAGAGATCTGGATAAATTAGGCACCTTGCCCAATGATTACCTAGCTGCTCTGAGGTCTAGTGGCAGAGATAGGGTTAAAACCCAGGTCTCTCGAACCTCATACAGAGCATATTCCATCACCATACTGTGCTGCTGCTTTCTCTCCTGCTACGAGCGTACACCAACTTTTCAGGTTACACTTTGTTTAGAAAGCTTTATGGACAAACTTTAGTGAGTAATGTTTTATATAAGCCAATGAATTTAAAGTGTCATGTTAATGCTTTGAGATAAATTTTAATTTTTAGAACGCTTTTGGTGTTGATTATATTTTTCTTGTTACCTTAAAATGTAATGTTGTTTCAGATGAACTACTTTTACCTCATATGAAAAAAATAGATGGCATGTTGAATGATAACCGAAAGAGACTTCTTTTGAATCTTCATCTCGATCAACCATTCAAGGTATTTCCTTCCTGGTAAAACTCAGTGGTGATCACAGACTAATGAGAAGAAAATGTTATGAAAGCCATTCTTAGTTTGGTTTTATTGTTTTAATTCACCTAATAACAGTTTGGTTTTTACTTAGTGTATATGCTCAAATATCAGCCGAGGCACCTAATTTTACCACAAAACTGCATTAGAAATTTGCTGAGAAACCTGGCTTATACACACATGTATACAGTGTTTTTTTTTACAGTATTTTTTATAAATCTCTATAGCATATATTTTTATTTTTAAAAGCAAATTCTTGGTGTTGCAATTTGCTTTTCTCTACTAAAGTGATCTCTGTCAGACATTTTTAATAATCTAGTATTCTTCTTTACAATGTGAGATATTTTCCAGAAACATTTTTTAAACTGCTTTATTTCAATTCTGTTTCTCTCATTAGTTCTTAGAAATTTTTCTCTGTAGTTAAAATTGGCCTTTACTTATTACCATTTTCAAAACTCCTGTTTATTTTCCTGACTTACCCAAACAATACCTCAGGAAAAGTTTATGCTTATCTGATAAATATACCTATTAATATATTTTGCACTTTGAATTGAACAAACATATTGCTAGCCTAAAATCAGAAAAGTTGTCAAAAACATTAGTTGAGTATTTGATGGTTTTCCAACTTTTCTTATTAAAACTACAAAATTACCACATCTGGAGTTATTGCCTTGGAAGAAACTTTGTATGGAATAGTGACAGTATTAGACATTTTTTAAAAATCATTTTACTGGGGGCTCGTACAACACTTATCACAATCGATATGTACATCCATTGTGTCCGGCACATTTGCTGCTGTCACCATTCTCACAACATTTGCTTTCCACTTGAGCTCATGATTAGACATTTTGTTTTGTTTTGTTTTGTTTGGGGGGGGCATCACTGCTCTCCAGTGGTGGGAGTAGGAGGCGCAGCCCCACTGCTGGAATTGAACCTCCGTCCCAGTGGGCCGCAGTCCTGCACACAACCACTACGCCACCGGGGCTCAGCCCATGATTAGACATTTATGTAGCTTTTTCACATCTATTTTATGTGAGTACTACATAAAAATGAATATTGATTTCATCTAAACTACGTAAAAATTGAACTTCTGAGATAGATCATATTTTTTAGAGACAAAGGGAATCTGGTTAGATAAGCACTTTATAAAGATTTACTAAATCTTAAAAATGACCAGTTTGGGCTATCTTAAAATGTCAAACCCGGGCTGAGCCCCAGTGGCGTAGTGGTTGTGCGCGGGACTGCGGCCCACTGGGACAGAGGTTCAATTCCAGCAGTGGGGCTGGGCCTCCTACTCCCACCGCCGGAGAGCAGTGATGCCCCCCCCCCCCAAAAAAATGTCAAACCCATTCTCTAATAACATGTCTTAAAATATGAGTGGGGGGACTGAGCCCCGGTGGCGTAGTGGTTGTGCATGGGACTGCGGCCCACTGGTTTGAAGGTTCAAATTCAGCAGCGAGGTTGGGCCTCCTACTCCCACCACCAGAGGGCAGTGATGCCCCCAAAACAAAAAAATATATATGAATGGGAATTTAATAGATTCAATGAAAATTTAAAATTTACATGATTTTTTTAATGAAAAATCAAAAAATTCGTTCACAATTACTGGTTCTGAAATTTTTCATTTTAAAATCTTAAATATTGTATTTCAAATTGTACTGTAAATTAGTGATTTGATTATGAATAGGTAATTTAAATAGTAGATTTTAAAATATTCTGTTGTTCTTTAGAAATAATTTAGTTGCCACTGTTTGCCATGATTGTATGGATGATTTCCTCAGAAATCTTGACGTCTGTCAAAGTTCAAGTGCTCTGTTTTCTAAAATTTGTGTGCTCTGGGTCATCTTTCATATCTTGAACTCAATGGAAAGATCATTTAAATTTTATTCTTTAACCCTAGAATTCATTGTTTCCAATTTTCAATTGGAATTCCAATTCAATTGGAATTTCAATTCCAATCTAGAATACATTTCAGATTTTCACACTTTGGTTTTTATAAAAAGTATCTCTGGATATATAAATAGTCAAGCTTCATCATATTTTAAGTGGAATGTACCAGACAAGGTATACAACAAAATATCTGACAGAAGTTAGCCAGAAGTTAATGGTAACTCACTGATGCAAACCAAAATTCAATGCTAGACACTCTATTCTCATTCATGTTGACCCTGTAGGACAGAGTAGAATTATCCTGTGGGTTTCTAAGGCTCTGTCTTTACAGAAGCTGAAAGCTTCATCTTTCTTCTGTAGAGCCCCTGGTGAATTTGAGCCACTGGCCTTGCAGATAGCACAACCCCCTGCACCACCAAGGGTCCTTCCCTTACTCCCTAGGCAATGTCAAAAAGCCTGTTGTTTCCAGCATTTGAAACTTGGTTCCCTTTTTGAAATATAGCTAAGAATGAAGTGTGTGATCTGGTGGAGTTTCTTTTTGTTATTTTTTAAAGGGCTCCTGGTCTTGAGATCATAATACCAGGTGCTAAGAGTTAATGTGTGTGTTTGGTAAAAAGAGTAACCTACAAACTGTATATGAGGGCTGAGCCCCGGTGGTGTAGTGGTTGTACACAGGACTGCGGCCCACTGGGACGGAGGTTCAATTCCAGCAGTGGGGCTGGACCTCCTACTCCCACCACCGAGAGCAGTGATGCCCCCCCAAAAAAAAAAGAAAAGAAAAAACAAACTGTATATGAAACAACTGAACTTATAATATGAAGACTTACCTTTTGAATCATAAATATAATAGAAGTACTTTGACCCTTTTAGTAGTGTCATGGTAATAAATGTTACTGTGTATTCAGTTTAATTTTATCTATAGCTATAATTACTATGAAGCAACACACATATTATCTATAAGTATCATTTAGTTATTGTTTTTAGTTTCACACATCAGGATGAAGCTTTTCATGTCAGGCCTGTAGATACAGACGTAAATAAGGTCAATGGATTTTGAAGAATGAACTAGAATTAGTTCTTGTCACCTGGCCACTTGCATTACCAATAGTAACTGCTTGTGTCATTGTGGTCAGAAAAATCAAGTTCTGACTTACCTTCAAAAAAGCAGGAGAAATGTTGATGCCAGAACAGCATCCCAGTGCTTCTCATTCTTGTCTTTTGTCATCAGCACCCAGGATCAAATGACTTACATTTATCAGAGGGAGCTTAGCTTCAGAGTCTCAACAGTGGTTTAAAGTGGCAGAGCTATAAAGAACCTTAAATATGTCTGTTTTCTCCTGGCTATACAGCCAGAGTCAGGAGTCCCACAGTACGAAACCCAGCAGTACTCCCCCACATGACTGTATGTGTGTTTTACATGCATACATCTGTTAGATACCAGCAATATACTCCACATGTCTATATTAATATGCATATATTTTGTCTATTCCTGTGTACACACATTTGGTTTTTATAGAACTTTCAATAATCAAATTATCGCATTTTCTTCTGATATTAAGTATTTTGTTTCATTCTTTTGAAGAATGCTTTGGAAAATTTTCCTGAACTGACAATAGTTACTCGAGACTCTAAGGCAAAAGGTGGGGGATCAGCTACTTCTAAAATAAAAATGAATGGCAAAACTTATAATAAGAAAACTCTAAGGACTTCCAAAACGACCCCGAAATCTGTACAAGTAAGTGTAAATTAATAAATTTAAATGAACATTTTCCCATTAATGTAACCCCTACTTGAAGCAGTGGATTAAGCAAATATTTTACTCTGTAGTGGAGTTTGAAGTCTTTTCCATTATGGAGGAACGGTCTTACTGTTTTCCCCAGGCACAATATCCGGCAAACAGGAAGTGCTCACAAATTTTTTCATATAGACTAGTAAGCCAGAAACCATACTCAGCTTTTACTTATATATATCTATTTTATTGGGGCTTTATTCCATTGGATATACATTCATAAGTATAATGATATTAATTCCATGCATGCAAAATCAATAAAATTAGAAATCATTCCTCTTTAAGTAAAAGTATTTTTTCCAGCAGCAGCTCTCCAGGAGCAAGGCTGGGCCTCCTACTCCCACCAGAGGGCAGTGATGCCCCCCATAAACAAACAAACAAACAAAAAAAAAGGCCTTTTCAGGAAACATTTTAGCAACCTAATTCATAGGAAAAAAATGTATTAAGTGAAAACCGATTCTTCACAAACACATAGAAATTATATGAGTTTGCTGTTGTAGAAATCAAGCACCAAGGAGAGCAAGTCAATAAAGAGTGACACAGACAATTTAGTACTGTGAACTTTTAAAAAGAGATTGAACCATTCATCCTTAATATTGATGTGGGCGCTGAGCCCCAGTGGGCTTGGTTGTTCAAATCCAGCGCCAGCTCTCAGGAGCAGTGCTGGGTAGCTCCCACAACCACCAGACCGCAGTGATGCCCCCCCCCCCCAAAAAAAAAAATTGTTTTTCTGTGTAATAGAGTATCAAACACATGTCTCAGTATACAGCAGTGAGAAATAGTTTTAAAATTCTGTTTCTCGTATAGGTTACATTCCAGGAAGGGGGGTACAGATGTATGTAACAAATAGAAAGATGGTCAAGTTTCAGTAGGGTTTTAAAAACATTACATAATTCTGAACCCAAGGATTATGGGAATCATTATCTTTTTTCATAATTATAAATTTGAGTAGTGTATATTAAATTCTTCTTTGTGTTTGGAATGAAATACTTATTTTAAAAGTCTCTTATCCATATTAATGCAACTTAATACTTACCCTAGTATGTCACTCTCAGACGTTAATCCAGTATTTACCTGAATGATCAGATGCATCCTGAAATACTTCTCTTTTTTTTTCTTTTCACAGGAATTTGCTGTAGATCCTGAGAAAATACAGTTGTATTCTTTGTATCATTCACTCCATCATTATAAATATCATGTTTATCTAATATGTAAGAATGAGGTAATCTCTTTATTCTCTCACTTATTTAAAAAAAGAATCTTTTTGAAAACTTTAAGGATACGCTCGCACTAGTGTTTTTTAATACTTTTTAAAGTGAATTTTACATATTCTGTGAATAATGACTACTTGTCATCACAGAACATTATTGTTCTGAATTGCTCATGTTTTGTGTTCAGATTAATTGATGCTCATCTCTTCTTGTAAGTGGTATAATTAATTGGTAATGTTTTTAGGCTGTTAGTGGTTGCTTTACATCTACAATAAAATGTTTTTTTTTTTGCATTCTCTTCTTTCATAACATAAAAATCCTACTTTAATTCACTTCAATAACTACCATATATATGCAAGTATATTCTGACCTGAAAATCAGCCCAGGCATCTAATTAATTGTACCACAAAAAACTGCATTGCAAAGGTGGTGAAAATCTCGGCTTATTTGAGAATGATGATGGCAACAACTGTACACAAAATTGACACAAAATAGATCTATGTATGGATTTGATAAGAGTTGTACGACCCCCCTCAATAGAGTGATTTATTTAAAAATTGGCTTATACACAAGTATATATGTTACTTTGTCCCTTGTGCTCTATTATATGGACATAATACATGTTATTCGTTTTGTCCATTGTATCCTCCTAATGCTTAAGAGGACACCTTTGGAGGAGAGGGTTCAGTTGACAAAAAGAAAATGATAGCACCTGCATTATTTACATATAAACAAAATGATTGGAGAAATGAGTCTCTGTCTTGACGTAAAGAAATTAAATGTAAATTTTATAATAATTTTGGCTATCATAAATATTATTTGCTCAGAAGTTATATCGAATGTTTCTACCTCCTTAGGATAGGATATAATGATTCATTTCTTTAGATAGGTTAAACAGCTATACACAGTACTTACTAACTTACCAAAGCAGCATTATCCCTGTGTCAGTTTTGAAAGTTAAGTTGGCCCGAAAACTAATGTTTGACAGTGTCCTTTATTTAATCCAACTTTTTCTAGCAGAGAAAGGAAAGGCAGTAGTATGGAATATGTTGATATTGCTGCAGTTCACTGAATGCACACTATTCTCCAAAACTTGTTATTTAGCTTGTAGCTGAATTGAAAGGTTATTGAGAAGTTTGGACTGCTTTTCTAGTCTCTCCCATTGGCAGAAAGATTAGTTTTTGCCATAGAAGGGGTAGGAGTTTGTTTTAATGTATTACTTCCTGTTTCCTTCAAGATATAGAAAGAATAAGTCTTTATTTAAGTACAAACTAATAAGTTAAGCTAATGTTTTCTTTTTTTTTCTTTTAGATTTCTTCTGTGCAGAAAAAAAATGAAGATTTAGGACAGGAAGAAATTGTCCAACTTTGTATGAAAAATGTTAAATGGGTGGAGGACCTTTTTGAAAAATTTGGAGAACTTTTGAATCATGTACAGCAGAAATGTTCTTAATATTTCCACAAAATTGTATCACTTTCCCAGCACCAAGGAAATGGCAGAGGGGTGGTCAGGGAGGGTCTCGGGAAATCGAATGTCAGGCAGTGCTGTGCGGGTGCACCCGCTCCCTCCCACCGAGGAATTTACATCATGACCTCTGCTAAAGGACAGTGGTGCTGCCAGGAAAGTCAGTCCTTTCCACCTAACTCCCATCCCAGTTTGAGCCTAATGAATTATTTTTCTATTTTTTAAACCATTGGATAATTGAGTTTTATTTTCAGAAATGTTATTTGACAAATGATGGAGCATGCATTAATTATAATTTCTCTGTATTGCTGGAGAGAGAACACTTAACTAGATTTCCCTTTCACCTTATTCTGGGCGAGTACCAGGATGAAGAGAAATAGCAGAAAGCATATGTTTGCATTTATGTCTTGCCACACAATGGAAAGTATTGTACATTCTGTAAACAGATCTGATATGAAGTGACATTCTGTATGAGAATATCACCAATTTAAAATATAAATTTTAGAAACAGCATTTTGCTTTATGGACTCCTTTTACTCTTAACATGTTCAGGAAACTGGATGTGGATTTGGTGCAATTCTATGACTGCTTTTTGTGTCGAATTATGATGAAATACACATAAGAACAATGACATGCTATTTTCCCTTATCTCAAAGAAAAATATTTTCCATTAAACTGTTTTTTTTCCTTTGGAAAAATTTTCAATTGTACATTTTATCTCAATAGATGTATTTTTCATAAGGAAAATGTTGTGGTTATAATTATGTTGTATCTGTAATACACCTTTTATTATTTTTAGTAAATTTTAGTTTTATGTTGAATTTTTATTACCTTGAGGTAACCATTTTTGTTCATACAGATTTGCTTCAGTGTTATCCAGAATATGCATTCAGTACTAGAATGAGTTTAGCTTTATAAATGAGGTGTGTTAGACACTGCATTAATTTTCTAATTCATCAAAATAAATTGCTGAACTAGCACTTGATTAAATGATTTGTTGACATAGAAATCTAACCATGGCATACATTTTGGAGAATAAAATTGATATCCAGACTATATGCAGTGTTAAACATAGCTTACCTAACTCTTAGAACTGAAAGTAGTGCAGCTCTCGGTTTTGGTGCCTTTCCAACTTTTAAACACGCTATTGTAGCTTCCCTTTGTTCATTTATTATCAGTTTGAGTAATTTAGCTCAGACAGAGAATGTATTAGGTTCAACATGACCTTGATTTTATTTGTTTGCCAACAGGATGCCTTATTTGTTTTTAAAGGGGTTTTTTACTAGTGTCATCCTAAACGTCTCCTTTTTTGGGGTTCTAAAGAAGTTGTTAATCATCATGCTTTTGTTTTACCACCATTTAGTGCCTTAAATCCTTATCAAGAAAGCAGTGCGAACTGCACAATGCCCAAATAAGACATGTAAAGGTGGATATTGCTATTGTCTTGATTTTTTAATTAACAGCCAATTTCTTACACTTAAAACCACCGTAAATTAGCAGTGAAGATAACATGAGACTTGATTTGAAGGGGCGGGGGAGTGGCCAGGGAATCATTGTAACATTGAGTGAAAATTTAACATTTGCATCTGAGTTAAGCTTTAAGCTTGCATATTTATTTCTGGAGGTGATCTTGTTTAAAGCAATAATCCTTAATACTTGTACCTGGTATTAGATAATAAACTACTCAATAATGGAAGTTTCTCTCAAGAATTAATTCTTCCACTTCTGAAAGATTTTTTAAAACCTGCATGGGTAGCATATTTTGAAAACAGAAGTAGCCTATTAGATACCTTTTATCCGATTCACATGAGAAGTACAGAATATCAACAGTGGGAACATCATCAAATTATTTTTGCTAAGTGGAGACAAGTAGGAAGCAGCCATATTTCTTTCTAATAGTATTGACTCTGGACAGAATTGCTTCCTTTTGCTTCCAACGTACAGACTAGAAAACTACATCTTCATATATTATGTTGTGAGTATACTTACTCTGAAGGTTGATTTCCTGAATCCTAATGGTTTAACTATTTTTTTAAAGCTTCCTTGCCTTATGGTAACTTGAAATGGATGTTTGAAATCACTACCCACATTTTTACATGAAAAGCTGCATGGAAAACAAAGATTTTTTTTCCTGTACAAAATAATCCATTTCCTTTTGCCCTGCAGTTGCCCTCAGACTGTTTGCAATTGTATTCTTTTTTAAAACAAGTGTTTTCATAAAACCAGAAGTCAATTCTCTGGTACTGCCTTGAGGGAGACCCTATGTTTAGCTACATTGTCTTCTCTCATTTGGTCCTTATTATGTAGACCAAAACGTAATTCTCAGGCCTTAGAGATAAAGGGGAAACCAAGACAACCATACATGAGTCTTCTCTTTGTGTGAATTTCAATAAAGATCTACCTAGTTAGTGTTTATATTTCTTGCCATAGAGTTTGAGGTTATGATATAGAAATACTTCAGGTTGTACATAGTTGAAGAGGTAAAGCACATGTTGCCACACTCGAATAAACATTTTTAAAGAAGAAAGAATTTTACTATCTAAGGAGATCTGAAAATAATTTACTGTCGCAAACTATTATGGTGGTATTCACTTCTAGATCAGATTAGGGGTTAAAGAAGGGCTGTCTTGTTTTCATTTTCATTATACCCCGGTTACTTGAGCCTCTAATGAAGTCATGCAGACATAATGATTCCACTGTACTAGCAAATGGAAAATTGGCCAAATGGAAAAATTCTCCTTTAAAATGGTTTAGAAAGTTGTTGTTTTTTGTTTGTTTGTTTATTTTGTTTTGTTTTGTTTTTAGGCATCACTGCCCTCTGTTAATGGGAGTAGGAGGCCCAGCCTTTGCTCCGTGGGGCTGGAATTGAACCTTCATCCCTGTGGGCCGCAGTTCCGCGCACAATGACTACGCCACCGGAGCTCAGCCCATAGAAAGTTTTTAGATTTCCTTTAATTCTGTAAGTTTCCGCCTGAGCCCCGGTGGCGTAAGTGGTTGAGTGCGGGACTGCAGCCCGCAGGCTCGGTGGTTCAAATCCAGCAGCGACTCTCAGGAGCGGCCCTGGGTAGCGCTCACAACCACCAGAGGCAGTGATGGCCAAAAAAAAGAAAAAAATTCTGTAAATTTCTAATTAAAAATTATGTAGGTAAAGTCATGCATTTACAATTGTTTTGGAAGCTTTCCCAAGATTTTTTTAGTCTCATTTTTCTTTGAGTTACCCATACATCTACTTCTCCCTTATTAACTGCATCATTGATTGACACATTTCATTAGCGACCATAGTGTCTGACAGTAGCAAACACGTGGATGCCAGGTGAGAGTAGCGCTCGTTTTATGTAAACCTGCCTAAGCCGTGATTCTCAATGGTGTGGCAGTTAGGTAAAGATCTCACTTGTGATGGTCACCCTTCATTGTCACTTAGAGCTGATTTTTGTGTACTGACCTGGTCCTTGATCCCTAACTATGTTGATAAGTCATGAGTGGGTATATTTATTTTCTTTAAAGCAGCTATATTCCAATATATGACTTGAGATATACCAGTATAGAAGCAAGAATTTTGAAACTGCTTTTGCAAAAGTTGTTTCACATTATAAATTTTAATGTGTTTGTAGAATATATTATTTGCTTTTAATTATATTCCTGTCTGTTTCTCAGAAATGCTTTTCAGATAGCAAAAAAATCTCCCAGAGTAAGTGTTTCTGTGTCAAGGGCACTTGACTCCTCACTGCACAAATGAAGAGCGTACACTACTCGTGCGTTCTGTTAACTTGTACAATCCTTATGGCATCGATGTATCACAAATGCATGTTTTCAGAAAAGGCACCTTTATAAGTGAAGCTAATAGAGGTGAAGGATACAAAGAAACCTTTTGCATTTGTAGTCCAGAGTTTCAAGCGGTCCATAATACAATGTATCGAAATGTGAACGACAATTTTGTATATTTGTTTATTACTAACTCGATCATTAAAGTGGAAACAATTTTTTAAAAAACAAAATAAAAATGTTTGAGTTTTTTAAGTACTTAAAAAAACAAGTATTAGCAAAAAGAGTCATCATGCACTCTCCCTCACACAAAGTTATTTAGTACAAGTGGTTGTTTGTATTCTGAGATGGTTCTATTAGTCACCATTTGATTAATTCGTCAGCCTTACCTGAAAATACATAAGAGTTTCTCTTTAAGATACCATTCTTGGCTGAGTCCTGGTGGCGTAGTGATTGTGTGTGGGACAGCGGTCCATAAGGTTGACGGTTCAAATCCAGCTGCAGCTCTCCAGGAGTAAGGCTGGGCTTCCTACTCCCACCGGTGCAGTGATGCCACAGAAAAAAAAAATGAAACCACCAGCCTCCCTGCTGGAGAAAGATGAGGCGTTCTACTTGCATAAGTAATTACGGTTTTATAACCCTACTCAATGGGATCAAACAACAACAACAAAAAAAGATACCATTCTGGGCTGAGCCCCGGTGGCGTAGTGGTTGTGCGCGAGACTGCGGCCCACTGGGATGGAGGTTCGATTCCAGCTCCACGGAGCAAAGGCTGGGCCTCCTACTCCCACCACCTGAGGGCAGTGATGCCAAAAAAAAAAAAAAAGACCATTTTTTTCTATCTGTAAAGAATTTTAATCCCATTGCCAATGAGTCAATGTCAACTCAATCACTATGTATTATAAGTTTTAAAGTCAAAATCTACTCTTCTAATTTTTTTAATTTAAAAATAATTGTTGGGCTGAGCCCCGGTGGCGTCGTGGTTGTGCGCGGGACTGCGGCCCACTGGGACGGAGGTTCAATTCCAGCAGTGGGGCTGGGCCTCCTACTCCCACCACTGGAGAGCAGTGATGCCCAAAAACAAACAAAAATAATTGTTAATATCAATTAGCCGTCTTTATTTCTTTTCTTAGCCATTACCATAACCTTGTATCTGTTGAACGCTTAGGCACTCAGATACTCACCCAAAAGCTGGAAGTTGAGCGCACCCAGAGATCCCTCTGAAAGTTATTACCATCTGCTTCCAAAATATTAGCTCCCGGAAAAAGAACTCTGGGTCATGGTGTACATCTTTTGTCATTGATTTTATTGGTATATTTTAAATATACTTTGCATCTCAGAGAAGCTCTGCAAACTCAATTACTTGTTCCTCCTCCAGAAAAATGTGGAAATGGATACACTTGATCTTTGCCAAAAGGCCAATACTTGTTTGTTTTCAAATAGTTTCAATAGAAAAATAATAAAGCTACTCATATTTGCTTTTTTTATTAAGAATAATCTATCTTATTAGAGGAGACTGATCACACATGGTCCAAAGAAAACACAAACAGCAAACCAAATACAATCAGGTGTTAAGGACTGGTCTTCAAACATCATTGCCAATGATGCCTCGTTTGCCTATGATCTTGCCAATATAACCACATCCGCACTTGAGTGGCCACCAAACTATTCAGTACAGCTTCCTTAACTGTGAGCTGTTTGAGGCTCTGAATAGCTGCTCCACCCTGGCAGTGTCAAAATGTGGCCAGTTGAGGCTTCGGATAAGTCAAGTAGCATTTACTATCCCCAGATCCTTCACCAAGTTACGGATAAACTGGGCCATGGTTCTAGAAGAACAAGTCCACTTATTTAAAACAAATGAGAAAATAGTAAAAGAGCATCCGTGTCATACTAGTTCTTGACATCAACCCATAAGGTGTTCCTGTTCCCTGCAATGTTTATAAGATGAGATATTGGGGATTAACCTTTTTCTGTGTTGTGACTTAAGTCCATTCCTTTATTTCAGACATGTTGGTGGGTGCCTGGTATTTCTGACAGTGACCCTGAGTCCAACAGGACAAAACACTGCCCAGGCCATCCTCACCCCTGTCTCGATGTGTGAGCCCGCCACTGCAGCCACTGTATCACAAACCTCATTGAGAGTCTTCGTCTTTTACTAACCCTTTGCTTACCATTACTTCCCCCCAGGAACTGGTCTTTCTTGATAATGTGTTGAAGAAGCATTCAGACTCCTTTTTCAAGGCAAATTTATCTTCCTCTGGTATATTAATTCTTTGGCAACACTGTACTTCACAGGTATTCTGTCAGCCTTCTCTGTTAACTCTAGCTTTCTAGTGCAAAATGAAAAGTGTTGTACATCATGTTTGGTGCAATATGATGTTTAAATTTTGAACTGCTGCTTCCATGACCATTAATTGTGAGTGCGAGTAAAACGAAAGCCTGGCTACTTCAATCTTTGGCCCCTTTTATCCTGGTGCTATTGATTAAATTGTGAAGATTTTATATTGTGGTGTAATCCATAAAGAAGGCTATAGTCATCAGTAAGGCTTCTTTGCTAGGCTGTTGAGCGTTTCTTTAGCTCTGATACTGCATTTGTACATCCCTGCTTCTCAGATTGTGTGCTCAGCATCCAGATCAAGTTAGTACAGTGAAGCGATACGATCCTGGCACCCTTCTCTCCTTGTTGATGGATACATTCCACATGAGCACAATAAAATTCTGGGATTTCCATTCGCAGTGCTCCCCATCACTTGTTACACTCCACACAGTAGCACCTGGATTAGTGAGCATTAGGTTTTACATTGGCTAGCATGAATAATTTAGAGTCCACTGGTTTCAAATAAAAGGAAGATGATCTATTAAGCCTTATCTATGTTGTGATGTTAATTAGGAGTCAAAAAATAGCTTTGCCAAAAACTTTTGTTTGATATATCACCTGCATGATACTTAGCAAGTTTTTCACCCACAGTAAGTAAAAATATCTTTTGATTTAGCTTCTTGATGTAGAATGAATTTAGAAAAGTTGCTGGTGTCACTGCAGAATGAAAAATAGAGAACATGCTGCCAAGTGATCTTCTCTCCTCTCATCACACCCTTCCCAAGGCTTTCACTGCCTTTAATCCAGTTTGTAAAGCCTTTTTTTTTTTTTAAATCCTTCTAAGGAGTGATCCTTACCACTTGCCCTTTCTCCCCTTCTGTGCTGTGACCGTTAGGGCCTCATTATTTTCCACAAACACCTATGAGGAGGCTTCCCCAAGTTCATGGGAAAAGAAAATGGCTTTTTCCCTTTCCATGCACTTTTTGAAGGCCCTTGTGTTAGTCTGGATAGACTAGAGAAATCCAGAGAAACGTGTGTATAAGAAGCATCCAAGTCCAGTTCAAACCCACAAGTCCAATATTACCCCACATGCCCAATACCAATCTAAAATGCTCTTCAGATTAGTGAAACATGCAATGATGCTGAAGGCAGGATAACTACTACAAGCCCAGTGGGCAGAAAGTCTTTGGATCCAGTGGCATGGTAATCATCCCAACCCTGGCAGGGGTCACCACGTGGTTTCTTGAGATCCCAGGGCAGAGTCTTAATCAGCATAGTGCCACGTGTCTTGTCAGAGTCTCCCAGGGAGTGAGCTGAAAAAAGCGTCTCTTGCCCCCAAGGAGAAAATACAGAAGTTCCTCGAATTCTCAGGAAACAGCCCTGCCCACCCAGGTCTCATCCTCTCAAATTGACACCAGATTATGTAACTACCACAGCCCTCATATAGTCTTTCCTTGCTTTCGCCTGCTGCTTCCTTTATTTAGATCTCAGTTCAATATCATTTCTGTGCCCAGTTAAGCTCTTTGTTCTTTTGGACTAAGTGCCCCGGACTCTTCCAGGGCAGCACTACCCCTCTTGTCTCATTAAAAGTGCCCTGTTGACAAGTGCTTGCACCCTTGTAGTCCCAGCCTTTAGGGTAGTATAACTGGATACGTGATAGAAGAGTTACAGGAAATATTAAGATGAGAACAAATATTCATTGGATTTCGTAGTTCTGGCACTAATGGCCTTAATGTTGTTGTTGTTGTTTTTTAAGCCCTTCATTGCCATCCAGTTGATTACAACTCATATTGACCCTACATGAGTTTCAGAGGCTGTAAATCTACAAGTACAGACAGACTCAACCTTCTTCAGAGAAACATCTGTGATTTCGAACAGCTGACCTTGTGGTTAGCCCAGCATCACCAGAACTGTTGCCGATGGACCAAAGTGATGACCCAAGTGCGCAGTAGCAATTGCACATGGAAGAAATGCCTAACAGGACGTGGTATAATATCAAAAATTGCTGAAACTCTGAAAAAGTGAAATGTCCTGACTGTCACACTTTATTTACACTTGTAACGCAGATGCAGGGAGCGGCCTGACAGACTGTCTTCTGGGCTAGAGACTCTCCAGACTCTTAAAACTAATGCTAACAATAACCCTAAGCCTAACCCTCACCCTAACCCATCTATTTGTGTGTGTGTGTGTGTGTGTGTGTGTGTG
>PVJH01014939.1:0-55115 GCA_004026705.1 Nesogale talazaci | reverse complement strand
AAAAGAAAACTGACTGTGCAAATATAGTCTGAGACTTGCTCTTAAACAATGAGTAGCTCACAGAGGAAGGAAGAAAGGATGAAGGAGAAGGCTTCAAAGGGAGCCCTGGGGAGACCAAGGAAAGTATTAAAATGAAATGTGGAGGGCTGAGCCCCAGTGGCGTAGTGGTTGTGCGCAGGACTGCAGCCCACAGGGTTGGCGGTTCAAATCCAGCAGCAGCTCTCCAGGAGCAAGGCTGGGCTTCCTACTCCCACCAGGACAGTGATGCCCCCCACCCAAAAGAAACAGAAATCAAAAAACAAAAAACAACCTCCAAAAATGAAATGTGTCAAGACTTGGAGTCAGATAGCCAAAGGGGAGTGGGGAGTGCTTACCATTTCTTTCTTTCTTTTAAAAATCATTTTTCGGGCTGAGCCCCGGTGGCGTAGTGGTTGTGCGTGGGACTGCGGCCCACGGGGACGGAGGTTCAATTCCAGCAGTGGGGCTGGGCCTCCTACTTCCACCACCGGAGAGCCGTGATGCCCCCCCCCCCCAAAAAAAATAAAATAAAAAGAACTGATCCACATCCGGCTGTTTCAGGAGGTAGCAGGTGATCAAGAAAAGAAGGTGCTGAAGGAAGAAGATCCAGCGGCGGTGCCGGCACTGTTGAAAAGCAAGACTGGCAGAATACCAATTGAGACGTTTTGACAAGCCTATGTCACGCTGCAATCACTCATTTGTCTATGCCCAGAAGCTCGGAAGATTGGAAGAGATTCAACTTTATGTCCACTTCAAAGGAAGATGATCTAAAAGAATGTGGAAATTATTGAACAATATTATTAACGCACATGTACGTTGTGCTAAAGATAATTTAAAAACAGCTGCAGCAGTACATGGACAGGAAGCTGCCAGCAATTCACGTGGGCCTCTGAAGAGACTGTGAAAGGAAGGCAAGCATTGCCGATGTCAGGTAGCTCTTGGCTGAAAGGAGAGAATACTAGAAAGATGTTTCCCTGATTTATCGACTAGGCAAGGGCGTTCAACTATGTGGATCATACAGGCTGTGGATTGCATTATGAGGGACTGAAATTCCAGAACACTTATGTAATTATGTTCTCACAGGACCTTGTGGGCAGACATAAAGGCGGTCACTTAAACAGAACAAGGAAATACTTCACGGTTTAAAATCAGGAGAAGTGTGTGTCAGGGGCAGAGCCCTTTACCACACTGAGTCATTCTGAATGCTGAGCAAGTAATCCCTGAAGCTGGACGAGATGATGAAAATCAGGACATCAGGGTAGGAGGGAATGTCGATGTCACAACCTTGCTGGCTGAGAGTGAAGCTAATGAAACCCCGGCCGAGGAAGATCAAAGACTACAGCCTTCAGAAAGAGAACAGCAATCTTCACCACTGGACTGATTAGCAACATGATAAACAGAGAGAATATTAAAGGTGCCAAGGATTTTTATTTTACTTGGATCTGCAATTAGTGCCCAGGGAAGCAGCAGTTGAGAAATGAAACGGCATATTACATTGGGGATACCTGATGCAAATGACCCCCAAGAAATATTTTTTTTTAAATTGCCGACACCGGCAATGCTTGCCTTCATTTCGCAGTCTCTTCTGAGTTCCAGGTGAATGGCTGGCAGCTCCCTGTCCATGTGCTGCTGAAGCAGTTTTTGATTTGTTGTACAAATGTACAGATGTGCTTGACATGATGGCTGCCTGGCTGGATTGTGATAAGAGTTGTATGAGCCCCCATAAAACGATTGAAAAAAAAGAAAGAAAATAGAACACGAGTCACTGTGGATCTATTTATAAAGTTAAGCTATATCGGAGTACTTAGCCTGACATATAGGCTAGTTTCTTCCTTGGACATTATTTAACAATAGTATGTTTAATTCAAGAAACTTATGAATTAATACTATTTTTTTCTTGCTTATGCCCAAGTGAAATAAAGCAAGATATATGTATTGACATCCCAAAAGAAAAAAAACAAAACAAGATGTGACCTTGAGATGTATGCCTGGCCCCCGTTGTGGTATTTGCAATTGTCTGGAATTCACGAGAAAGCTGGGCAAGGAAGCCTGAAGAAGAAGCGGCGCCCTTGAATGACGGTGTAGGCAGAGACTATCCCTGCCGGGGACCAGGAGAGGAGGGGACGGAGCTGTCGCCGAGGAAGCACCGCCTGGACGGCTGCTCAGCAGCGAGACGGTCAGACTTTGCCTCGGGTCCTGTGGACATGCTCTCCGGAGGAGGCAGCGGTCTCCAGAGAGAGACGTGACCACGCTCCAGCAAGGAGTGTTCTGAGAAACAGAAGAGGACTTTCTTGAGACGGATTGGCACGGTGGTTGCCACAGTGGGCTCCCAGGCGATCATTGTGAAGATGGAGCAGGGCCAGGCTGGGTTTCCTTCTGCTGCACCGAGAACCGAGAACAGCTGCAGCCAGGGCAGGGCCGTGCCGGGCCAGCAGGCACAGGAGTCCTGGAGGGGCTCACCGGCGATTCAACCTGAATTCACCAGGGCACCGCCGAGGAGCCCAGGCATGAGGAAGTCTCTCCTAGCCACCTGCCCTCACCCAACTCGTCTCAGAGACAGATGACTTTTCCATCCTGCTGGAAAAGGGTTGGGGAGGAGGCAGGACTCTGGGCCTCAGCAGGCGGACAGAGAGAGAGAGAGAGGTGATTCATGGGAACAGCAGCAGCAGCATCTGGTTCAGCCTGCTCCGGTGACAGATGCAGAAACCCAGGTTCCCAGAAGGGAAGTGACCTGACGCGATCGAGAGGGCCCGTGATGGGCTAATCTGCCGGAGACTCATACAGACGTGAAATGCGAAGGCGGTAAGAGGGAATCGCTCCCAGCCGAGGCGTCACCAGGTTCTCGCTCGGGGCGGGGAGCCCTGCAAAGGCAGGCGTGGGGCTGCCCTTGGGGTGGGGGCTGGGGGGGGGGTGACTGGTCTCGCTCTCTGGGCACCGGCTTGATGTGTGTGTGCCTCTCGTTTCACTTGCATGGGCCTATATTTTCAACACCAAAACATTTTTTTTTTCTCTCCCGATGGAGAGTTCATTTTACGAAGTAAGTTGATTTTATTTACATCCCACCCGGTACCACAGGTCTCAAGTGCATTATTCAGATAGTGAGAGAGAGGGACTTTAAGATTGGTGGCTGGAAGCTTCCTTTACCCCTTCTTCCGTGCACTGATGCGTGGGGAGGGGGAGATAATTGGCGTGTGACAGCTGTTTCAGCGTAGCCAGTTGCCTAGAGCTCCGTGGAAGACTCTCTCCCCTTCCCCACTGCTCACAATCTCCCCCGCTACTCACCTCTTGGCGTCGCGGTTACACCTTGCGCTGCGACCTGGAAGGTCCACGCTTCGAAACCACCAACTGCTCCTGGAGAGCAAGATGGGACTGTCTGCTCTCGCCAACAAGTCACCATCTTGAAGCTCACGGGGCAGTCCTATCCCGTCTTAGGGGTCGGCCTCGACTGGATGGCAGTGAGAGGGTGGCACCTGACGTCCATGTGGGGCATTTGTAGCAGCCCACCAACCAAGAGCGTGGCACCGCTCACTCACGGGCGTCCACTCTTGGTGTCATACTGCCCTGTGGCTTTAGGGTTTGCCAATGGGGCGAGTAAACGCGAGGTTAACGGTTCGAATCCCTCCACTGCTCCTTGGGAGAACGACAACACTTTCTATGCTCGTAAAGGGTTACCATCTCAGAAACCCACCCTGCCCTGAAAGGTAAGTGCTATCACGTGCCCACCGTGACAATGCCATACGGAGTAGTGCCACTGCTCTAAAGACACTCTGTGCGCCATCTATTCAACCCCCCGCTCGACCCCCGGGCATCACGGATCTTTTTTTTTTGGTTTTCAGGACATCACTGCTCTCCGGCGGTGAGAGTAGGAGGCCCAGTCCCACTGCTGGAATTGAACCTCCGTCCCAGTGGGCCGCAGTACCGCGCACAACCACTACGCCACCAGGGCTCAGCCCCATCACGGATCTTTTTAACTGTCTCTATACTTTGGGTTTTTCTAGCCTGTGACAGCTCTAGCAGCCTGACCTTTAGAAAATTGCTAAAACAGCTGTACTTCAAGAAAGGACGTCCTGCATCCCCTTAGCAGCACCCCCAGAATGCCTTCTCTCATGCCTGGTCTGCTCCCCTCCAAAGGATTGTCTCCCTCTTTCTTTTCATAGAAGGAACCCGTATGTTGAGGTTAACATGCAAGCTGGACGGGTCATTCCTGCAGCTCGCCGTGTGTGAGTCTAAACGGGCCTCTGTGGAGAGGACAAACTTGATCGCCTAAATTTGAGCAGGAAGTGTTTTCCATGGAGAGACCACAAAACTCTCTGGTGGTGAGTTTCCACCACGAAAACGGGGATGAAATGTCCTCTGAAATCCCAAGGACCGCCGTTTCTTCATACTAGTTTGTAATGACAAGAGCCTGGGGTGTAATCGCTCTTGTTTTTTTAGGTAATCTGGGAGGTGACTCACGGAGAAGCAATCCTGCCATTTAGGACTGGCTGTCATTGAAGTCCCGGGTAATTCTGCCATCCAAAGTGCCCAAGATTACTCTGTCGTCAGTGTCTCGGTGTTTAGCAGGTGCAAGTGGGACGGGTTGGCGGGTGGACACGGCTCCTGGGCTGCACTGCTTTGTGTCTTTCCAGGAGGGACTTGGATGTCCTTTGCTCTTGCTTTAATTAGGGAGCAGGCCCAAGGGCAGTGGGTCTTGGGAAAACAGAAGGAACTCGTATCATCCAGGCCACAGAACTGGGGACTCTCATGAGAGTGGCCTGGTCACTCTGCCCTTGACGGTGAGGCTTGAACTGAGGGTCCCGAGGTCTCCTTGTCGTTGTCGTTGTTGTTGTTGTGCCCTGGGCCCGTGGCCCTCCTGAAGGACGGGAGAGAGCTGTCCATATCTTCCGAAGATCAGTTTGCCAGACCTTTCCTCCGGCGGGGCCTCCGGCAAGTTAGCAGATAAGCATGTAACCGTTGCTCCACCTGGGTTCCTTTCTAAAACGATGGGCCTAGGCAATAAGAAGAGTTATTACTATTTTTGAAAAATAGCCTCCAAAGGATTGTGAAGACATTTAGTTCAGGTACATTCTTTCTTTTTTTTTTTTTTTTGGGGGGGGGAGGGGGCATCACTGCTCTCCGGTGGTGGGAGTAGGAGGCCCAGCCCCACTGCTGGAATTGAACCTCCGTCCCAGTGGGCCGCAGTCCCGCCCACAACCACTACGCCACCGGGGCTCAGCCCTCAGGTACATTCTCACTTAAAAGAAAATCCATATTGCTGCCAGTGTCAGGTGCCCTCGAGTTGGTTCTGACCCGCAGTGACCCTATGCACAACAGAAGGAAACACAGGACCGACCCCAGAACCTGCCTTCCTCCTGAAGGAAGCACCCAGCCCCCACACCTTCCTCACATGGGTCCTGGGCCCCAGCCCATTGTTGCAACCACTGTGTCCATCCATTTCCTCGGACGCCTTCCTCCTTTTCACTGCTCTGCCACTTTCCAAGCCAGTGTCCGTCTCCCCAGATGGTTTATCTCGCGGCAGGTCCAAAGGGCGTGAGACAAACTCTCCCGCCCTTCTTGCCTCTGAGGCGCATTCTGGCTGTACTTCTTCCAAGACAGGTATGCTTGTCGTTTTGGCAGTCCATGGTACTTTCGATATTGTTTTCCAAACAGCATAATCCAAATGCTTCAGCTCAATTCTTCTTTGTGCTTCCTTATTTCTCGTCCGACTTTCACGTGCATATGAAGAGATTGAAAATACCATGGCGTGGATCAGGTGCACCTTAGTCCTCAAAGGAACATACTTGCTTTTTAACACTTAAAAAGAAAACGATTGTGTCAGTCTGGGTAGGCTAGAGGAAGAAATTTCATAGACATGCTTATCGATATAAGGAAAAGGTTTATATATAAGAGAAATAGGACATTAAGAAAGCATCCCAATCCAGTCCAGTACAGAGTCATGAGTCTGATATTAACCCATATGCCCAATATCAGTCTATAAAGTCTCCTTCAGACTCACAAAGTCAGAATCCCAGCACTGGCAGGGGTCTCCCCATGGCTCCTCGCTTCCAGGGCTCAGGGTCCATCAACAGCAGAAGCAACTCATCGCTGGCAGAGGTCTCCATGTGGCCGCCCCAGCTTCAGAGGTCTGGCTCCATCAGGGCAAAGCTGTGTGGTCTCTCCACCGGCTCCTCCAGCTTCTCAGATGCTGCCATCTTGTCTTGTCCGTGATTCATCGTCTCTGAGACTAACTCCCAACAACTGGGGAAGATAGCTTCTCATCTTCACAAGGGAAATATCTGAGAGTTTCCAGAAGTCTCAGGAGAAAGCCATGCCCACACAGAGGCCTCATTGGCTAATCAATGGCTATCTCCAGACTAACAGGCTAGATTCCACCTCTACATTTCAGTCATAAAATTAACATAAGCACATGACTGCCACAACAATAGTCCTATTTTTTAACCTGCTTTGATCTTCTCTCTTTCTCTCTCTTATGATCTTTTGTGTGTGTGTGTGTGTGTGTGTGTGTGTGACACCAGTGCCCTGGTGGGAGTAGGAAGCCCAGCCTTGCTTTGGGAGAGCTGCTGCTGGATTTGAACCATCAACCCATGGGCTGCAGTCCCGCACACAACTACTGCGCCACCCTTATGATCATCTTATTGGGGCTCTTACAGCAATTGTTTTGAGAATATTTCTACTTATGCTGTCATCATTGTTTTCTATACATTAGCTTTCTATTTAAACCTTTTGTTTCAGCTCTTCTTTTCCTCCCTCCCTCCCCCTCCCATCCTTGTTACCCCTTGATAGATTCTAAATTATTCTTATCTTCTTATTTTACAATGACTGCTGTCTCCTTTCCCCCACCCCCTCTCCCTACTTTCTCCCTACCTTCCTGGTATCGCTACCACCATTTCTGTTCCTGAAGGGTTTATCTGACCTGGACTCCATGTGTCCTGAGTTCTAATCTGTACCTGTGCACATGCGTCGGTCTAGATTGCAGTGAAAGGCAGGGCTGGGGTCATGATAGTGGGGGGTGAGGACACCTCGAGGAACCAGAGAAATAATGTGTGTTTCATCGGTGTTGTCTTGTATCTTGGTTGATTCATTCCTTCCTGTGACCCTTCTGTGAGGGGATGTCCCATTGTCTATAGAAGGGTCTAGAGTCTCTGCTCCACCACCCCCTTGTTCACAATGATATGTTTTTTAATTTGATTGTTTGTTTGGGGTCTTCTGATCCCTGTTACCTGCTTCTGTCCATACCTCACGATTGCACAAGCTGGCCTGGTTCCTCCATGTGGACATGTTGCTTCTCTACCAGAGAAGCTTGTTTAACTTCAAGTTTTTAAGACCTCCCAGATGCTATGCCTTTTCATAGCCAGGAGCCATCAACTTTCTTCATCACATTTGCTTGTGCACCCATTTTATCTTCAGCCATCATGCCGGGAGGGTAAATATCACAGACTGCCAGGTTGTTAGAATAAAGTGTTCTTGCGTTGAGGGAGGGCTTGAACAGAGGCTCAAACCCATCCATTTCCTCAATGTATTGCCATATAAATATATTTACATAGACCAATGCCTCTATTTGTATGAATTAAAGTGTCTTTATATGCACACACCTATGCTTGTGCCTCTGTCCATAGCTCTGCTTCCTAGATCATTCCTCTGTTTCCTGTCACCTTCCTCCTGCCCCACCATCATGCTCACCCTATTGCAGCCTCTTAGTAATTCCTCTCAGCCCCATTGCTGCTGCTCCCACACCCTGAGGAGCTGTATGCCCTCCTCGCTGTTGATTTTTTTTTTTAATTTTTGACTAAGTTAAATTCTTCATTTTGATCCAGAAACATTCTCTTTTGTTTTAAATTAAAAGAATGCTTTATTGGGGGCTCTTACAACTCTTCTTGCAATCCATACATCGTTGGTTTCAGGCATATTTGTACATATGTACAAATGTCTTTTCTAGACATTTACTTTCTATTGAACCCTTTCGTTTTGATGTTAATTCTCTAGTTGTCCCCTGTTTATGGTATTATTTGTTCACTGCTCCCTCCCCCTCTTCCTCCTCCCCCTAAGTCCCTCCTAAACTAACTGGTCCTGTTTCTTTCTCTTTGGGCTTGCTTCCCATGGCTATCTTTTTTTTGGGGGGGGGGGGCATCACTGCTCTCCGGTGGTGGGAGTAGGAGGCCCAGCCCCACTGCTGGAATTGAACCTCCGTCCCAGTGGGCCGCAGTCCCGCGCACAACCACTACGTCACCGGGGCTCAGCCCCCCATGGCTATCTTTTTTTTTTAATTATTATTATTATTATTTTTTTTAGGCATCACTGCCCTGGTGGTGGGAGTAGGAGGCTCAGCCTTTGCTCCTGTGAGCTGGAATCGAACCTCCATCCCAGTGGGCCGCAGTCCCGCACACAACCACTACGCTACCAGGGCTCAGCCCCCCATGGCTATCTTATATACATAGGCAAACCCACAACAACAACATAGGCAATACAAAAAGAAAACAAAAGACTGATGAAAAGGGAAAAAAAAAGAAAAACATGCACGAATAAAAAATGATAATAATGAGCAAAAAACATGGAAAAGCACATACATAAGTCCAGGTCTGTCTGCTACCCTTTATGATTATCTTCCCACTGGTCCTGGGGGTTCTGGGAACTTCCTCTTCTAGCCTGAAGTCTATTTTGGGGGCCCCTCAGGGGCTCTGTGGCTTGGCTTTGCTCCCGTTGCTGTTCTATTTTGTTCCCTTCTTGGTTCGCCCCGTTATGGGAGGGTTATGACTGGACTCACTCCCCGCCATGTGTCCCTGGTATCATCCTCTGTCTGGGTATACTACAGCAAGGGGACCTCATGTCTTGAGCTGTTGTCAGCTCTACAGTCCTCTCTGTGCCTCAGCCACTCTGTGTAGTGACGGTGTCTTCAGTGCTTGGTGTGCCCCTACGAGGTCTAGACCCTTACTCTCTCCTTTTCCTTCTGGGTTTGCTTCTGTGTGAGCGTGGCATACCCACAGAGAACCTGGAGGTTTGGTGTCCTCTTCTGGGAGGGGCTCTGATTGGGGCCACCCCTGTCTCCCTTTCTGTTCATGAGTGTTTCATGTGGTTGCCTTCAAGAGTTGATGCACCGTGGTGCGGTCTGCATGCACCCTCCCATTTCTGTGGAGACATAACCAATACTCTTCTCCTGGATGGGTTAGTGTCCTCCTCCCCTAGTGCCATTGTCTCCCCCTTTTCTCCCTCCCCTTCCCCGTTTCCTCTTCTTTGGGTTGGAATAACATCCTTGGGCTTGGTCTGTCCCCCACCTGACTGTCCGTCCTTCAACCTGTGTAGTGTGAGATAAGTGACTTTCTTCTAAACCCACTGGACTTATGTTCTCCTTGTCCTTTTGTGGTTGGCTAACTTTGCTCATCACAATTTCTTCCAACGCTTCCCGTGGGCTGGTGTGCTTCATGTGATAATCAGTGCTTTTTAGTGATGCACAGCACGCAATTTTGTGTATGTGTCCGACTTCTCTAATCCGCTATCTATCGATGGAACTTTAGACGGTTTCCAATTTTTTGTGATTGTGGATTGCACCACAATAAACTTTAAAGAACAGATGCCTGCTCATGGTCTCTTTCTTACTTTTTCTGGGTATATCAGAAGGCAGATCAACTTCCATTTGCTTTAAATATCACCAGATCGCTTTCCACAGAGGCTGTACCTATCTGCACGACCGCCAGCAGGGGAGGAGAGCCCCCTTTTTCTTGCCACTTCCTGTCTTCTGTTGATCTCTGATGCTCTGATTTGGGCTATCATCAAGGTGTTAAGTGGTGTCTCATGGCTGTTTTAATGTGCGTTTCTCTGTTTGCTAATGATCAGGAGCATTTTCGCATACGTTTATTGGCCATTTGGGCCGCCTCCTAGTGAAACTTCTTTTTTTTGGGGGGGGGGGCATCACTGCTCTCTGGTGGTGAGAGTAGGAGGCCCAGCCCCACTGCTGGAATTGAACCTCCATCCCAGTGGGCCGCAGTCCCGCGCACAACCACTACGCCACCGGGGCTCAGCCCAAAACTTCTTTTAAGATCTTTTGCCCACTTCCTCAGGGGGTTAACTGTTTTCTTCTTTTTGTAGGTTTTTGTAGATTTTAGTAATAAACCCTAGTCTATTGTGTCATTGCTAAAAACTCCCTCCCAGCCTGTGGGTTCCCTTGTTATTCTCTTGGGGAAGCCTTTCAATGCACACAGGTATTTTATCCTTAGTCTATCCCACTTCTCAATTTCAGGTTCATCTCTGTGTGTAGTTAGCCTATGTACTCCCTGCACCAAGTGTTCTTAGGTTCATTCTGATTCTTACTTTGATGGTCCTGATAGTTTGGGGTTTTACCTCTAGGTCTGTGGTTCACCTTGAGTTTGTTCTTGTGTATGGGGTGAAGTAAGGGTCTTGCTTCATTTTTCTACAGGTGGAAATCCATCATTTTCAGTATCACTTTTTAAAGAGGACATCCATCTGATGCTTTGGGGGCCCTTGTGAAAGATTTAGACTTAATTAAAAAAATAGCTTTAGGTTTCCAGAAAAATATGTTTCCAGACAGTCTAGTGAGTTCTCACATACTTTCCCTTATGCGCCTATCCCCCCCACCCCCCCACCCCAAACCCAACTCACTGACACTGAGTCCAGCGTGACACTATAGGACACAGTTTTTGACTTTTCTCTTTCTTCCGTGGAGTGGTGAGCTTGTGGCTAACAGGCCAATGCTTAACTCACTGTAGCACCAAGACTTCTTACCCCTTCCGACATGCTCAGTTCCTCCTATTAGTAGTATCTTGACTAGGGTGGTGCACTTGTTACGATTGAGGAATTAATATTAATTTATCATTATTTAAGAAATTCTGTTGTTCCATGTCCTCTTCTGAATCCAGCTTGAATTTCTGGCAGCAACTTGTCCCTGCACTACTGCCAACTGTTTTTGAATGACTGTCAGTTAACTTTTACTTGCATGTGATATTAATGCTATTATCTGACATTTTCCACACTGTCGAGCTCCTTTAGTTGGGTTGGATAAGAATATGCATCTCTTTCAGTCAGCTGGCCAGGTAGCTGTCTTCCAAGTTGCTTGGCAAAGGCCAGTGAATGCTTCCTTGGCTGGTTGAAACATTTTAATTGGTATTCCATCATTTCCTGGAACCTTGGTTTGTGCTAATGCCTCTGATGCAGCTTGAATTTTTTTCCCCTTTCAGTGGCTAATTCTTCAGAAGTGGACAATCTATTCCTTTTTCATGTTTTCCCTTCACCTGGAAGTTCCAGCCACACCTGCCTGCTTTGGGTTCTCCTGCTGGCATTTGAAATAGCAGTGACATAGCTGCCAGCTCCACAGAACCCACACGCTGCCCCAGTGTCACAAAGTGACAGACAAGAGCTGGTGGAGGTGGAACAAGGGATAGCATTGCTGATGTCAGCTTGATCTGGCTACAAGCAGAGAATACCCAAAAAATGCTGAGTCATATTTTACTGACTAGACAAAGGCTTGGCACTCCGTGGATCATAACAAACGTTGGGTGGCATTGAGAAGAACGGAAATTCCAGAACACTTTCCTGTGCTGGGCAAAGCCTGTACACAGACCAAGAGGCAATCATTGAAACAGAACAAGGGGAATGCTACATGAGTTAAAATCAAGAAAGCGGGCTGAGCCCCGGTGGCATAGTGGTTGTGCGTGGGACTGCGGCCCACTGGGACGGAGGTTCAATTCCAGCAGTGGGGCTGGGCCTCCTACTCCCACCACCGAGAGCAGTGATGCCCCCCCCCAAAAAAAACATTATACACTGTCTGACATGTCCCTTTATCCACTTCCCCGTTGTCCATACCCCAGAAGAGAGATCATATTAGATCCCTACAATAGGTTCCCCCTTTCTGCTCCACCTTCCCTCCACCCTCCTGGCATCAGCACTCTCACCCCTCGTCCTGAAAGGATCATCTGCCCTGTAGTACCCCTGTTTCCAGCTCCACTGGACATCCCCTGGTCTAGCTGGATTTGTAAGGTAGAAGTGGGACCATGATGGTGGGAGGAAGCAATTAAGAACTAGAGGGAAGTTGCATTCTTTCATTGTTGCTACACTGTACCCTGACTGCCAGGAGACACTCTTAAACCTGAAACGCAGTCTTATCTTCTGGGATCCCCTTTTAGTGAAGTAAAAGAGTTACACATGAAGATAAAGAATATTGGCCATACAACCTATTTAAAAACCATCAGGTTAACAACTTTTCAATAGCAGAGATGAGAGGATCATTTGAATCTTGGTGTTGGCCAAGACTATGGAAAGTGCTGTGGACTGCCACAAGAACCAACAGACCCGTCTTTCAGAAGTGCCGCCAGCATGCTCCTGAGAGCCAAGGATGGTGAGACTCCGTCTCAGGTATTTTGGACATGGTACAAGGAGGGATCAGTCCCTGGAGAAGGAGGACGTGCTTGGTGAGTCAGAGAGGGAAAAGAAATTCATAAAAGGATGACCCTCCATGAGGGTGGCTGTAACAACGGGCTCCGGCCTAGAATGAAGTGTGAGGCCTGGGCAAAGCTTCATTCTGCTATACATGCCGGGGTTGCCGTGAGATGGCATAGACGCACCAGCGCCGAATAACAATTGTGCACTTCAAACATTTTATGGGGAGGGTGTGGGGGAAAGGGGTGGCGAAGGAAGAACAGATCAGAGAGAGAACTACTCATGACTTAACCGACCAAAGATGACCACAATGACTCTGGTGTTTATCTTTCCAGACTTCTCCCCATGTATGATGGATGTACAGTTCCCTATTTTTACAAAGGTGGGAGCTGCGGCAGTCATCTAATCTGGTGTCAATTTGAGGATTAAGAGTGTAGGCGTGGTGGGTTGAACCCTGGTGGCATAGTGGTTGTTCGCGGACTGCGGCTCACTGGGACGGAGGTTCAATTCCAGCTCCACAGGAGCAAAGGCTGGGCCTCCTATTCCCACCACCATTGGGCAGTGATGCCTAAAAAAAAAAATTTTTTTTTAAAGTGTAGGCGTGGAGATAGCCAATGAAACCTCTGTGTGGGCATGACAACTTTCTCCTAAGAATTCTGGGAAACCCGGCTGTATTTTCCCCTCAGAGGTGAGAGACTCACAACTCAGTCCCTTGGAGATGCTCTGCTGACAAGATACATGCTGATAGACCCTGAGTCCTGAAACTGGAGGAGCCACGAGAAGGCCCCTGGCAGAGCTGAGATGCTTGTACCACTGCTGGATGCACAAGACTCTGCGCCCACTGGCCTGTGATTGTCCTGGTGTCATTGCATGTGCTTTATGAGTCTGAAGAGGACTTATAGATTGGTATCAGACATATGGGCTAAAATTGATCTTGGAGTGGACTGGGTTGGGATGTTTTCTCAATGTTCAATTGCTCTTAAATATAAACATCTTCTTTATATGCATATACGTGTTTATGAATTTTATTTCTCTCATCTACCAGGACGAGCACAGGGTCATAGGGTGTATATATTGTTGAATGAATAGCTTTATTCACCCAACTGCACATTGGGAACACATTTTTTTTTGTTTGTTTGTTTGTTTTTTTGGGGGGGCATCACTGCCCTCAGGTGGTGGGAGTAGGAGGCTCAGCCTTTGCTCCATGGAGCTGGAATTGAACCTCCATCCCAGTGGGCCGCAGTCAGGCGCACAACCACTATGCCACTGGGGCTCAGCCCCTGAGAACACATTTTATGGTTAAAATGCTTCTGTCATGTTTTAAAAGAATCGCACGCTGCCATCTGCATGTCTAGGGCATCATTCACACAATCCATCTTCAAATTGACAGCTGTATCTGAATTTTTGCTAAAGAATATTTTGATGAGGGGCATCTTTTAAAAATTCTTGGCACATGCTATCTATAAAGAGCTTTGGGAACACTTCTCTTTAGGTAAATTCCCTGAAGCAGACAAACTGGATCAAAGAAGTTGTCCACTTTTGAGGTTTTTGAGACAGACCAGGAAACTGCTTCACCTCCACTGGGACTTCTCCTTAGCACTGGACATAAGCTCTTTGGCCTCCCTGGACCCTTGTTCACACCTTGGAGTTGAAATCTCATGACTTTACTGGTTGACATATGGATCTTCTTTGCGGTTCGCTTTGGAACGTTTTTGACTGGGAGGAAGGTGGCATGTGATGCGTAAGTGTGTTAGCCCCCCTGTTTCAACATTTATCACTTGTTCCTTCATGCTGTGTTTTCTTTTTTAAATGGGAAAAGTTCTAGACCGTGGAAGTGTTTTGGTGAGAAAAGAAAGAAGGAAGAAGCAACGACAGGAGGAAAGATGATGACTGTGAGCTTATGAATATTCACTGACACTTTAAAAAATTCATTCACCAAACTGAGCACCTATTACATGCCAGACACTGAGGCTAGAGAGCTAGAAATCATGGCTGCTGTCCTAAATGTCACCTTAGCTGTAAAATATTGGTCCTGGCTAAATATTTCCTCTTAGTATGTATCACTATCTAATGTGCTAATGTTGTGTATTTGTTGTTGTTATTTGTTTTCTGTTTCCCGTTTCTTCATGCTCCAGAAAGGAAAGTTTTAGCATCTGGGGCTGGGGGTGGGGTGGGGGGAGCATCCCTGCCCTCTGGTTGTCGTGGGAGCTCCCCAGCGCTGCTCCTGAGGGCCACCGCTGGATTTGAACTGCCAAGCCCAGGTTTTAGCGTTTTTTATTAACTACTTATTTTAGGACTACAACAGTGCCAGGCACTCGATAAATATTTGGTGAACAATTGGTTACATTATCTTTTCATTTTGGTAACTTTCACTCACTGGTTGGCTTGGTAATGGGAATTGTCCAACTGGCCTGATAAAATCAGCTCTGATTGGTAAGAAACACTCCATTTCTTTTTTAAAAAATTATTTTATTGGAAGTTCATACAGCTCTAATCGCAATATATACATACCTCCTTTGTGTCAGTGTTTATGTCTTTTTTTTGGGGGGGGGCGGGCTTGTACAATTCTTATCCCATTCATCCATTGTGTCAAGCACACTTGTACGTTTGTTGCCATCATTCTCTAAACATTTGCTTTCTACTTGAGCCCTCAGTATCTGCTTTTCATTTTCCCCCTCTCTCCTCCCTCATGACCCCTTGATAATTTATAAATAAATGTTATTTTGTCTTATCTTACACTCCCCAATGTCCCTTCACCCATCTTTTTTGTTGTTCACCCCCCAGGGAGGAGGTTGTATGTAGATCAAACACTCCCTTTCTTTGAGGCCCTGTCATTTTGTCGGTCTGGTTTGGGAGCAGGCAAGGCAGGTGCCAACTTGTCTGAATAAAGGTATGTGAACAGATAGCCTTTTTCTCTGGCTGCAATCCCACTGTTTACGGAGGTGTGATGCCAACAGCTGCTGGGGTTGCTGGGTGTCAACCAGATGAGCAATGACCATGATCTGGAGTATCTTTTCTGTGAAGGTCACGTTCCTGTGGGGTATGCACCAGAGGTCTGGGGCAGGCATCAGGGCGAACAGGGAAGGCTGAGTTTTGGAGCAGCCTGGGTTCTGCAGATGATTCCAGAATGGAAGGTGGTCCATAGCTCAGGGAGGCTTTCACAGGGAAGAAAGTAGGACAGGCTTCAAGGGCTGCATGGGAAAGTAGGTGGTGGTTGTCCAGTGGTAGAATTCTTGAATTCCATGGGGGAGATCCCGTCCCAGTCAGTATGCAGCCAGTCTGTACAGCCAGTCATTGGTGGCTTGTGTATGCTTATGATGCTGACAATTTTCAGTGGAGCTTCCAGAGTAGGACAGACTAGGAAGACTTGCTTGGGCTAATTAGGCAATACATGCCCATGGACCACAGTGGTCCGAGCAGCAGCCATTCCACTGTGCCCCTGGATGCCCTGAGTTGGGAGCCCCCTCGACAGACAGCGGCTAACAATTACATTCAACCATTTGGGTTCTCGGGTATATGCAGTGCTTCGTCGCTTACCGAAATTCCTGGAAGGTCAACTGTTTAAAGCTGAGTACATATGGCTGAAATGCTAATTTCAAGAGATTCTTGGATATGATGTAATCAGTAAACCAAACTCACTGCCATTGAGTCACGGCGACCCAGTGGGGCAAGGCAGAACTGCCCCTGTGGGTTTGGAGGAGAAGAAAGCCTGGTCTTTCTCCCTTGGAGTGACTGGTGGTCTTGAACTGCTGACCTGGAGGCGAGCAGCCCAGCTTTTGACCACTAAGTCACCAGTAAGAACCAAGGATCCAGTGGCAACTCACACTGCTCCAATTTACCCTCCTAGACCAAGACAGGGGCTGGCTCTTTCCTTCCAGGCACCAGCAACCAGGGCAGAAGGAGGCCTATAGTAACCCCAACTTAAGTTCTCTTCACTTTTTTCATCTCCAAGGGTCACCCCTTTCAGCAACTTCCATCTGGAGGTCGAAAAGAGGGGAAAAGACCTTGCTGGCAAGGGGTCCCGAGGCCAGGAGCAGGCCGAATTCTGAGGTAGACAGTGGGTAGAGAAGGGACGGGAGGGCCAGTTGAGAACCTAAACCATCTCCACCTAATTCCTGGCTTTCTGTTCACTTAGCGGCCAACTGGACAAATTCCGGTGGGAGTTAGAATTATCAACTGCGTTCAGTGAGCTTTGTTTCTCTAGGGCGTTGCAGAGACCTCCATGAACAAAGGGCGATTCAGAGAGCCTTCGTGTTCTGTGTGACGCCCTACTTGGGCTTTCAGGACAGGAGCCCTCAAGAAGGGGAAGGCTTGCTGGACAAGGCAGCATATGATTGGAATTTCAATAGGTAGAGGGGAGGGCAGAGTGGCCTGGAAGCCGTTGTAGTGTACAGGACAGTGGGAGTCAATCAAAGGGAGGCTCCAAAGGAAGGAATCATCCATTTGGGCGATGTGGTGGAAGGTCTGCTTGGATCCAGACAGGTGAACTGTAGGCTGGAGACTATAGAAAGGACCTAGAATGCCAGACTCTGTGCTCTTTTCTGTGTCAAAGCAAATTCAGAGCTGGCAATGACGCTGTGTACACAGTGGGGTTTTAGAAAGATGATTCCGGTGGTTGTGTGCGAATCGCCTGGCTGGGCCAAAGAGATGTTCAAAGGAGAGGGATTTGGGGATGAAGAGATTGATAAATAGGAGTCTTGGGTCCAGGGGGCCCCAGGGGGAAGGCCTGGGCTAATTTCATGACTATGAAAGTGATGAGAAGCTGGGGAAGAGGGATAATGATGGGTGATTTAACACAAGCTTCGTGCCTCGATGACGAGAAGAATAATGACACCTATGGCAGAAACAGGAAAATCATTTGGGGAGTTTTGGGTGGGGCAAAAGGAGGTTCAGTCTGGGTTTTAGGTCCACAGAGCTGGCGGAGGTGGTGGGACATCTAGGTGGAGGTAGCCAGCAGGCCAGTAGCAGCCAGTCAGCCAGCCACTGCGGACTCCCTTGCCTCACTTGACTTATCCCCTGAGCCCAGGACCGGACATCCTTCATGCTTACCAGACAATAGTGGTCAGTGGCAGACCTACAGAACGATTTGGCTGCATCAAGCCTTTGATAAGCATGCTTCATCTCCTCAGCGTTCTTGGAGCGGGCCAGGAACATCAGGAGGGTGTGAGGTGGCCGAGCTCCAGCATCCTCATTAGCTAGCGTTTGGGCTCATACCCAGGTGGTTTCTAAGGCAGCTTGTCAAACATCTGCCCTCCCCCCACCCCCACCCCCCCAAGCAGGGGTGGAATCTGGCCTCTGAAAGCTGTGTTTCAGCGCTTGTGTCAGGGAAGACGCTTGGGCACGTGGCGAGGGGCTGGAGCCAAGAAAGGCTTTTCCTGGGACCCATCATATTTCAGGAAGGCAGAGAGTTGGGAAACTCTCCCTCACCTGTTGAACCTTCTGCATGACCGGTTTTGTCAGGTTGGTTCCCCTTTGAGGCTTCTGGGTCAGAATGGACTCCGGGGCTGTGAGGAGTCGGCCTTCAGAAGGAGGAAGACTGGGTCGTGGGCCTCCAAAAGGCCTGGAAAACCAACCGAGGGCAGGTCTCTGCACACGTGCCACTGCCTCAAGCCTGAGCCAGCGTGACAGCAATGGGTTTGGCTGGGGGCGGTCTTCTTCATTTCCATTTCATTTTGCCCAGATGGGCATATGACAGCAGAGGCTGTCCCCTGCTCTTTCCAGTCTCCCTCCTCCGCTCCCCCCCTCCCCTAGGGCCCCAGGGCCAGAGAGAAAACCCAGCCAACAGGAGGCACGGAGACCCCTGTTGGGCCTTTGTCACCTTTGTCACCTCTAGGAAGCCACCGAGAGCGCCCATTCACGAGGGTGGGGCCAACACACCAGTTCCCACCAACAGGAGTTCTGGGTCCAGTTGAGTGGGAGGGACGGTGGCCTGGAAGATGACACCATTTTCTGAGGGGCTTGGCCTGTTATTAGGTGACTCAGTGAGTTTCACAGAGCGAGGAGGGAGGCCGAAGCGCAGCAGTCTTATTTATTTATTCCTGTAGCAGTAGACGGCTTTTTCTTGGCACAAGCTCCACAGGAAAACCTTCATTCATGGCTTCCCTGCGCATGATATCACCGTCTCAGTCCCACCAGCAGATCACTGGAGCCTGCGGGAGCTTCCCTGTTGTGCTCCAGGCTACGGGTGGTGGTCTTTTTAAAAAACCAGTTTTATTGGTGGGTATGTCACAGGGCATACAAATGAGTTGTTTGATTGTAGTAGGAAGATTTGTGCCATCATCAGAACATTCTCTTTTCGTACTTGATGGCTCTCACCCTCTGCCCTTTCCTGCCATCCCCTCCGGCAATTGTCCATCAGTCACTGTTTCTAGAGATCGGCCTGTCCTGGATTCTATCGACAGAAAATCAGATGACACACAAACTGGAGGCCAGCCTGCCAACAAAACCAAACACCCAACAACAATGATGAACGTAGAAAATCTCACTCAGCAAGAAAGCAGAAAGCATTTAAAACAAAAGCAACTCTAAAACAGGTCAAAAGGGAAAGCGAATTATAAGGTTTCACAGGATACCCTAACCACACCTGGCATCATCAACTTTAAAAGGCGACGTGTCTGATTGCGAGCCTAGACACATCCCTGCACTCTGGTCAGAGGAGTTTTACCAGAGGCCTAACTAATCCATGTGGAGATGCTGTGATTTTTGGTTTCCACTGTCATCCGTATCCTCCGCAAACCAGGTGTCCAGGATTGAAGCTCTGGTACTATTCTGTCCTTCAGACCTGGGTTTTATTATGCACAGACCTTGGATCAGACAGGTTAGTGTGCTTCTTTCCTGGGAACTTAGCCGACTCCTCCCTTAGATGGCTGCTTGTTGAAGATAAGTCGTTAGGACCCCAGAGACTGGGTCTCTGAGGCTCCGTCTGGTTTCTTCACGGCACTCTGCTGTCGCACCCACATCGCCAGTGGTCTCTCCAGAGCGAGCCCCAGTGGTCTTGGAGAAGACCTCCTTAGGTTTAAGCCTCAGCTTCTTTTTATTTCCACGGGTCTCAATTTTCTGATGTGCAAAATGGAAGTAATCGTTCTAGGCCACAGGTTTGTTATAAGGACTGAATGAGGTCAAGCATGTAAACACTGAGCACAGGGCTCAAGCCCACTAGACAGTAATCATTACTCCTGGAGAGAAAGTAGGGGCCAACAGTGTACCTTCTGGAAGTGGTCATTCTGGTCCAGATGGATTTTCATCTTGGGTCTTTCTCTCTCAAGTTGAATTGCCCTGGCCAACTTCATTTTGCCCAGTCTTTCTCATTTGTGAAAGGGGGCGGGGGATTACAATTACCCATCTTACAAGGTCATTGTGAGTTATTAAATAGGACAAACCAAGTTGGGAGGGCAATACAATTATCCATCTTACAAGGTCATTGTGAGTTATAAATAAGGGGGCAATACAATTATCCATCTTACAAGGTCACTGTGAGTTATAAATAGGGCAGCTCAAGTGTTTGGTACAATTGCCTATCTATACAAATTGCACAACAGTAAACTTAAAAAAATCATTTTATTGGGGGCTCGTACAACTCTAATCATAATCCATCCATCCATCGGGTCAGGCACTTTTGTGCATTTCTTGCCATCATCATTCTCAAAATGTTTTCTTTCTACTTGGGCCCTTGGTATCAGCCCCTAATTTTCCCCCCTCCCTCCCTCCCAAACCCTTGATAATTTATGATTATTTTTCCCCAGTAGACTATTATTATTCCTATCATTCCTGCTTCCAAATGTGGAGTCTAGCTCAAGGTGCCATCCTTCTCACAAAACTCGTTAATCACATCTAGGGTTTTCAATGATCTGGGAACCCCTTCCAATTCATCTTTGATTGTTCCTTTTTACCCTCATGCTCCTCAAAAGTGTAACTGGGCCTCCCACTCTCACCTTCCTCTTACTGAGGCCTGTCTTACATATCATTCTGTGTCCTCAAATCCACACGCATGAGCATCAAAATGAGAACATGGTTTAGGACACAGCAGAAGTTCCTAGAATTATCTTGAAAACGCTTCGTTCCAAATTTCCACTGCCCAAGACAACGTGTCCCCTTTCTGGCTACTCCCATAAAGAGTTAGCAGTCTCCCAAGCCCACGAGAGGCAGTTCTCTCCTGTCCCATAGGGTCACTTTGGGCCAGTCTTGACTCAATGGCAGGGAGTTGAATTATTATACACAGATGTCTCCCCTTGGTGGTCCCAGGAGGGTGACCACACACATTTACATAATATGCTTTGAAACGCAAACTCATTGCCACTGAATAGCTTCCGATTCACAGTGACCTGTAGGACAGAGGACTTGAACTCCACAGAGCTGCTCCTGTGTGTTTCTGAGGCTGTTGAAGTTCTCAGGGGAGTCATGAGAAGGTCAGGTCTTTCTCCTGAGGGGCAGCTGCTGGTTTTGAACTGTTCACTGTGATTAGAAGCCCAACTGGTAGCACACCATGCCATCAGGGCTCCTTGAATAAGGCTTAGAGAGATCAAATTATAGAGTACATGGTCGTGCTCCTGAGAACCCCAACAAAGCCACTCAGGCCCTCAACAAATATTTGAGTGCTTATACACCGAGCGAGGCTGGGACGGGGCCATTCAACCGGGATGAACAAGTCAGGATGTTAGTAAGGGCCATGCCGGGGGGCACCCTATCACCACAGATGAAAAACGCAGCTTGGTGGGTGCCAAGCCTTCTCCCAGTTGTTCCACTTGAGCCCACTGTCAATCCGTGGGGTCAAGGTCTTCCTTCAAACCCTTGCCCCTCGACGACAAAGCAGAAGCCTTGCAGGGTCCACGACACGCATCTTGTAGGAGCTGCAAAAGAGACTGACTGTGAAGTGGGGGGAGCCGCGCGCTCAGGGGCGAATGCAGAACCATTCACTTTGTGAACCCAAACCCTGCCACCCGGGTCCCGGTGGGTTTCGGGGACCGGAACAGGGCAGGCAGGGGAGGCCCGTGCCACGTCCCCGCTGGCCCATCACGTGACGAGGGCGCCTCGAAGCCCGAACCCTCGAACGTGGTCGCGGGGTCCCGCGGCGGGTGCGGAAGGGCGGCCGGCGGCCGGGCTGACGTCAGCGCGCCGGGCCGCGGCCCGCCGACGCCGCCGCGCCGCGCCGCGCCGCGCCCGCCCCAGCCCCTCCCTCCACGGGCGCGCCCCCCCGCGCGCGCGCACGCTCCGAACCCCGCCCCCGTGCGTCACAGAATGGCATCGGACACCCCCGGCAGCCCCTGACGTGTCGGGGCGGAGCCGCGCGAGCCGAGCTGCGCCGAGTGGGGCGCCGGGCTGCGGAGGGGCGCGGAGCCGAGCGGCGGGGCGGGCCTGGCCGGGCCAGCGGAGCGGACACGTCGGCCGGGCTTGGGCGAACATGCGCTTTTGACACGTTGGAGGTGAGCCGCCGCGCCGGGGGTCCTCCGAGGGGGGCGGGCGGCAGGGCGGCGCGAGGCCTGCCCCCGGGGGAGCCGGCCAGGCCCGGGGGCCGGGAGCGAGTCCGGGGCCCCGCCGGGCCGGGTCGGGCCGAACCGAGTGCCGGGGCGGCCAGTCCGGGTCGGGGTGAGGGGGCACCTGTCCCAACCGCTCTAACTGCCCCGGCCCCCGCCCAGCCCGCGGTGTGGCCCAGCCGGGGCGGGGGGGGGGAGGGGGCGCGGGGGCCCGGCCGCGGCGGAAGAGCCGCTGCGACCCCGGCGGGCCGAAGGCTGCGGGGACGGAAGCCGGGACGTCGCCCCGTAGGGCGGGCGCGGGCGGCGCCGAGAGCGGCCGGGTGGACGGTGGACGGTGGACGGTGGCCGGTGGCCGCGGCGGCGGCGCGCCCAGCCCTCCTCCCCCGCCTCCGCCCGGCGCCTCCCGCTGGAAGGTGTTTGGGATCCGGCTGGCGTGCGGCGCCCGGAGCCCGGCTCTCCCGTGGGGGGACCAGAGCGGAGTCCAGAGCCCCCGGGGGCTTCCGCCGGCCGCCCCGAGCCCCCGAGCCCACACTGCGCCTCGCCCCCACCCCGGGGAGCCGGGGCCGGGGTCGCCGAGGGGGCTCGCCCGGATGGTGCCCCAGGTTTGCCCGGGGCGCCGGGCTTCTCCGGGGGCCGAGACAGTCCGCGTGCCCCCGCCCTCCCTGGCCAGACCTGGTCACCTTGCGGCGGCGGCGATGGATTCCGCCCTCGCCGTGGGGAGGCCTGCGGAGCTGTTCCCGGGCCACAGTTTGGCTTCCATCAAAACTCTCGCACCCGCATTCGCATCCCCAGGCCCCGAGCTCGGGCCCCTTCTCGTGGGATGTGCCGACCCTTCCCCCCGCAGGACCCTTTGATACACCGACCCTCTCGCGGAGCCCACTTGGGCGATTGGTTTCAAATATTTTAGGAGCACATTCACCCAGGATAAGAAACCCTAAAATAGGAGGAAAAAAAAAAATCCAGCTTCACAGGCGGCTGGTGAGTGATTTTGTCGGGTAAATTGTGTTGCTCTTAATTAGGCGAGGTTGTGGCATGGCGATGGCTTTGCGAAATCCGGAAGCGGATAATTAGTTGGTGGCTCAACATGTAGTAGTTTAAAGGGAGGCAAAGGGACATCGAGGCAGGGATCCCCCCCCCTTTTTTTTTTGGTTCTTCTTAAAATTATTATTATTATTATCATTATTAGTAGTAGTGGTATTGAAAACTGGAGGCATAGGAAAAACAATCTTTGACCTGCCCTGGTTCAAAGTTGACCCGACATGCGTACAAGTTGCTGAATCTTCTGGAGCTGTCGTTCTGGTTTTGACTTTTTAAAGTAAATAAATTCAAGCTGGGTAAGGAGGGCTTTAAAAAAAAAAAAAATCATGAGGGCTGAGCCCCGGTGGCGTAGTGGTTGTGCGCGGGACTGCGGCCCACTGGGACGGAAGTTCAAATCCAGCAGTGGGGCTGGGCCTCCTACTCCCACCGCCCCAAAAAACAAAACAAAACAAAACAAAACAAAAATCATGAAAAGCCTCAGTGAAAACTTAGAGCCTGCCCTGCTGACAAAGCTTCTCAGCCTAAGTCATGCTGAGATAAATTCAGTTATCAAGTTTAAAGTTACTTCTGCTGAAGCTGTTTGAGCATTAGGTGTACGGCAGGGAGCAACTGTGTAAGGAACAAAGAAGTCCATTTATGAAAAGTACCGTGAGAAGCCAAATTTTGGTAAAAGGCATGTGTTACCAAGAATGACTTCTAGAAGCACTTTACCCACCTCATGGATCCATGATCTCCTCTGCTAGTAATAATTAGAAGCGTCATATTAAATAGAGTTTCCTATCACCGTACCAGTAGTCTTGTACATACAGTATGGATATGCTGCCTTAGTGTCAAATCTTAGACATTATATGAGAATGCTTGATGTAAAAGTTGGCATACTTTGGAGATTCAACACTCCATAGGAGGCATAATATTAAAGATTGGTTGGAGTGTTCTTAATTAACGACCTTCTTTTCTGTTTCAGAAGATTGTGGATGTGCCTTTGAGGCATTAACTTTTTTTTTTTTAGCAGTCTGTTTTCCTATTTAGCCTTCTATAACCTAATTCTAGTTACATGGTATCAAATGACATGTAAATTCCTTCTCCCACTGTAACCTGAGGCATACCTGGACAAACTGCCTGGAAAAGCCCTTGAAAAGTTCTTTTAAATATCTGTAGTGGCAGCAAATTTTTGTCATTTATAAGCCATCCGCTTTTTAGAAAGGGTAAGTCAGATGTATAAAGTTAGTTAAAAATGGATAAGACCAATTAAGAAGCAATAAAAATGAACCGTAGCCATAAATAAGAACATGCCAGGTTCTTAAAGCCTGTCGCCAAAGAAAAGTGAAACAAATGCTCAGAATGATGGCATCATTGGAATATGCATATAGCTTTCTGAAGTGATTAATTTTAAGGAATCAGTTGTGTAGTACAAATACATCTAATATGATCTCACCTCAAAGGCCCACTGTTGAAGTAGTATTAAAAAAAATTAACGAACCTTTAGGCTGCATTTGCTGTGTGTCAGGACCTGTTTTAAGGACTTGAAAAGTATCAATTCACTTCATAGCACTCATTTTAAATAATACCCACCCACCTTTTAAAGGTGAGGAAATGAGGGCACTGAGGGGTTAGCTAAGTTGCCCAAGGTCACCCAGTTAGTAAGCAGAGGAGTTGGAATTCTGGCTCGAGGAGTCTGCTTCCAGGATCTGGGCCCTTGCCCTCTCCACTCTGCTGCTGCCGCGCCTGTTCTCTGGTTAAATATTTTTGTCTTGTCAGAGGTCACTATAGGTCACAATGAAGGCCCTGACAGTGGGCTTGGATTTTGCTTAGTTCTGGAAAAGAATCTCATTTTGGTGAACAGTGCCTTAGTATAGGTTCTAATGGTGTTGGAAGGGCCATTAAACAAGTTCTAAAGGTAGCCTTTTGATTGAAAAACAAAAACACAAAAATTGTGGTCAACATTGAGTTCTTTTTTTTTTTTTTTTTTTTGTGGGCATCACTGCTCTCCGGTGGTGGGAGTAGGAGGCCCAGCCCCACTGCTGGAATTGAACCTCCATCCCAGTGGGCCGCAGTCCCGCGCACAACCACTACGCCACCGGGGCTCAGCCCCAACATTGAGTTCTTAAGAAAACATTTGGATTCAGCAGAAAAAGAGCATGCATGAAATAAAGACACATTAAAATAATTTTGTAAGTATCTGACAGGAAAGTAGGATACAAGAGGATACAAGAGATAGAATTAAATATTCAAGATGTTTCATACCAAAGGTTACTTGACATCTGAGTCACAGAGGAAAAGTTGGAAGGTGTCTGAACGCTTTGATCTATTCTCAGAACCCCAAACTTACAAACTCACTGCCATTCAGTCAAGGCTGACACAGTGACCCTACAGATAGAGCGAAATGCCCTGTGGGATCCTGAGGCTATTAATCCTGATGGAAGAGCTGCTGGTAGGTTTGAGCCACTGACCCTGAGATGAGCAGCCCGAGGTGTAGTAATAAACCACTATGCCTCCTTACAAGAACCAGAAGTCTGCGACAAGTAGCTAACTGTACCTTATTTACCAAGTGGTGTCAGCAGTGAAGTTCCTCCAGGATCAGTCCTTAACCGTTAACTACGTGTTCTTCAAAATAAAAACTGCCTTCGAATCTGTGCACACCAAGAAGCAAACAAATCAAACGAAGAAGCGAAACGTATTGCCAGTGCATTGATTTCCCTACCGGACAGAGTCGAACTGCCCCACTGGGTTTTCCTTAGGTTGTAGTCAACAGAAACAGCCTGCCACCTCTTCTTCCTGTCCAGGGCCGTTGGACTCAAACTGCCAACCTGTCAGTTAACAGCTTGATGCTTAACCACTGCACCACCAGGACTTCTTCTGATACGGATCGGTCACTCTACAGCAAAGCCAAACAGTAAAGTTTCAGAGTGGCGTATGCCTGATACCATTTGAATGTCCAAACAGCCCGAGCCCTCGTGGAGTAGAGGATTGCCTCCACAGTCAAGTACATCCCAAGAAAGAAGGCATCTAAAGTTATTGTCATCATACACGAGGGCACTGTCTGTGCCCACACATCAACGAGGCCATCCAATGCCGCACCCCCCTGCAAAAGGGCTGGAAATATGTAAGAAAAATGACCCCAGGCCCAAAGAAACCCAACAAATCACAGTTGAGTTGGTTCTGACTCACGACAACCTCCTGTGTTGGGCTTTCTCCATCGGGTCTCCTTGACTGAAGGTCACCAGGCCTTCGTTGAATTGAGCGGGTTTGAACCCCTAGCTTAGTAGCCTCGTCCAAACCATTTGTGCTGCTCAGAGACCGAGAAAGATGATCCCGCCAGTGGCGTTCCAGGGAAGTCCAGGAAGCACAACCCAAATGAGCGGCTGAGGTGGCTGCCGGAGGTGACAAACTAACAAGTCAAGAAGTATTCATTTTGGGAAAACCAAGGGTGAAAGGTCGTATCGTCAACGTCTACACAACCATAAAAGGCATAATAGCAAAGGAGAATACAAACTTGCCCATCCGGTCCTGGACCCTTAAGGGGAGCAACATAGGAAACCTAGGGTAACTTTAAGATGAAAATTAAAGTTATCCTATAGCTCTACAATTATGGAGTGTCTCACACGTGCTTAAGACAACACGAACTCAGCGAATTAAACATTTTAGAATTGAGATCAGCAATTTAAAAAGTGTTTCCTAGGAGGGTTGGGGCTTCCTCAGTCTGCCTTCCTCATGGCCTCCATCTACGCAGATTCACACACTACCTATCACATGGGCTTCCTCTTTTTCCCCTTGGGGCCTTCATTCCTCTCCAGGCCTGACGCACTGGGCTTCCGTGCAGGGGTGGAGCCACTCTTTCTGCGTCTTCTTACCCTCTTGGTTGTCTCCCCTCTTTCGGTACTGTCTCAGGAAATGGGTGGAAGCTACCCTCTAGAGTCCTTGTGTGAGAGGCAGATCCTCTCACTTCCTGAATTCTGTTCCCTTTGAGTCTGCACCTCCGAGGAGTCTCTTACTCTGAAGTGTCTGGTGACTCTTTGCTGTCCATTCATGTCTAAGGCTAAGCGCCTGGGCAGCTATTTTAGGTAGCTGCTGGGAAGTGATATTTCCAAGGTTATCCCCAGCCAGCCCTCAGCTCCTTCTCTTTTGCTGTGGAGACTCTGCTGGATTGCAGAAATGATGGAGAATGTGGTTTGGTTCACATCAGCCTGATACTTTTATACATCTGAGAATGATAGGGTTTATAATCCTGTTTGTTTTTTCCCTTTAAATTTTATTTTGTTGTGGAGAATAGGCACAGTAGCACGTAACCGTAACCGTTCAGTAGTTTCTCCATGTATCCTTGGTGGCATGGAATCATCCTCGGAATTGTGCCCTCCTTCATCAACAGAGACTCACTCCCCCCTAAGCTTCTAATCTTTGGGCTGCTCTTGTTAGTTTTATCCATTCATGAAGCAACAGTAACAACAGCAAAAACCAAAACCCCGCACTCACTGCAGTCAAGGCAGTTCTGACTCCCGGCAGCCCTGTAAGCCAGCGTCGAACTGCCCCGTGGGTTTCTGAGACCAACTCATTCCCGGAGTAGAAACCTCGCCTTTCTCCTGTGGAGCTATCGATGGTTTCAAACTGCTGACCTGTGGCTGACAGCCCAGCGCGGAACCACCCTGCCATCAGACTTCTCTTGATTTGATCTGACTGCAGAGAGCAAGGCTCAAGCAGACTTGAATCAAAAAAAAAAAAAATTAAACGAGTTAAACTTTTGTTTAAAGAAGATTTCGGGCTGAGCCCCAGTGGCGTAGTGGTTGTGCGTGGGACTGCGGACCACTGGGGCAGAGGTTCAATTCCAACAGTGGGGTTGGGCCTCCTACTCCCAACAGGAGAGCAGTGAGGCCCCCCACCCTCACCCCCCCCCCCAAAAAAAAAGATTTCAGCGTATATTTTCGGTTTAAGGTTTAAAAATGACCTCATTACCTCAGGGCTGTGCTTCCGGGGTCATCTAGCTTCCATGGCTCCAGCAGGCCTTGAGTCAGTGAGAATTTGAAATTCTTCTCTCTATTTTCCCTCATTTGAGCAGAATTGTTCTTTGGAGTGTACACCACCCAGTTCTTCCATAATCCTGTTTTAGTGCAGAGCGGTGCATTGTGAGAGTGAAGGAAATCCACCCACAGTGCACACATAGGGATTCAGATCCACGATAAAGTGGTACGTAGAAAGCAAAGAGGGAATCGCGAACGAAGGAGTAGACATCAGCTCCACAAGTATTTGTGAACACCTGCATGTTTGGTAATGCAGAAGAATTTGTAAGTACAGTGCCCATCCCGTTCTTAAGGACCTGCTAGTTGGTGAGACTTAACTTTCCATTACTCTTCAAATATTTCTAACAGCAGCAAAACTGCTCTTTTTGTGCCACTCATGGACCTTAACAATAGTTTTTGCAAAGTCATCATCTATTGGAGTTGTGAAGACATACTGCATAGTTGAATTGCAGATAGATATATTTGCTCAAATAATAACGTATCCGATGTTGGCTAGACTAATGCCAGTGGGCATCTAATCGACTTCTTTAGAACTAGAGCTCCAGGTTTCAAATAGAGTTAAATTAGTTTAAGGACATTTGTTAAGGTGCGGTGGTGCAGTGGTTATGCTGGGGCTGCTCATTGCACGAGCAGCAGTTGGAAACCACCAGCGGCTCCCCAGGAGGAAGACTGGAGTCTTAGAGTTTTGGAAACACTAGGGCGGTTCTACCTTGCCCAAAAGACTTGCTAAGAGTTGGCATCGACTGGATGGCCGTGAGTGGCCTTTTTGGTGTTAGGAACATTTTGGAGAACGTCCTTATCCAGAGCACTCAAAGGAGACACGAATCGTCATCTCACCCCCACTGCTTCTCTCACCTCTTCTGTAATTCTTCTTCATCTGGGTTCATCTGACCCTCGCTGCAAGGATTTAGGCAGTCACTCTGGCAGAAGTTATTGAAACCCGATGGTGATGCTCTTAAGTCTTTTGGATCTTCTTTTAAAACCCTTTACAACTGCTGCTGGAGGGAGTAGAGTAGATAAGCACAATTACAAATCTGCCTACCTGGGGTGGGAATTGATGGGAGGATAGAAGGTCTGATAAAGTAATCAGTGTCATTTACTAACCAACTACACATACGTGAAGAAATGTATCACCTAGTAGAATCCAAACTTCCATTTTAGGTGAAAAAACTGAGACCCTAAGAGAGAAGCCATTTGCGCTAGCACTTGAGTGGCCTGGCCGGTAGACCTGCCGGCTCTGGGCGCCCTCCGTTTGACGGTGCTGGTGTGTCAGGTGGGTGTCTCCCAGAGCGGCCCAGTGTGGGCAAGCGCGTGCCAGGGTGGCAGGTAATCTGGTTGGAGAGAGAGGTCACTTCTGGTCAGTAAATATTGATTCCAGCGCTTGACACACCGAGGGTGCTCAGTGAATGTTTGCGCCTTTCTCTGAGCAAGACATCGAGTATGCTTAGTGCCATGGGTGTTCTGTCAAGCACACTGTTCTTTCCAAGAGCTTTCAAGAGGATGGGGAACTCAAGGCAGTTGGGAAATTGTCTAACAAAGGCCAAGGTAGTAACAGAATGGCAGCCAGACAAAATAAAATCTGGCTGAGCCCTGGTGGCGTCGTGGTTGTGTGCGGGACTGCAGCCCACAGGGTTCAAATCCAGCAGCAGCTGTCCAGGAGCAAGGCTGGCCTTCCTACTCCCACCAGGGCAGTGATGCCACACACACACACACACACACACACACACAAATCTGCTGTGGACCTAAGCTGAGTGTTTAAAGTTTTATTTTCATTTTACTCAATTAAAAGCCACGCTTGTACCGCTTTGTTATACTGACTCTCAAATTGAAAGTCTGTACTTGTTTGTAGCTCTGAGTTTTTAGTTGTATTTTTTTGTGGGCATCACTGTATTTGTATTTTTTTAAATGCACTTTTACTAAACCTGAGTTCATGATTATGAACTAGGTGAACACCAACTTCTTCCCAATTCCATGTTAATTCATATTTACTTTTAAAGCTGGACTTTTCTTTTGGAAGAACAATGCTATTTTGTTTGGCTTTTGGTGAAAGTTTACACACAACAAATTCCATTCTCACTGAACAGTTTCTATACGTATTGTTCAGTGACATTGCTTACATTTTTCACCTTGGCTTGTGTCAAGCTCACCGTCGTCGTCGTCCTTGCTTCTAAGGAAGTCTTGTGCAGCAGGTTTACCTAAGCAGCGTGTCTTTTGAGCTCCTAACTGCTTCTTCCAGGAACATTGATTCTAGACAAGCAAGACAAAAATCCTTGACAACGTCAACCTTCTCTCCATTTACCATGATGTTGCCTGTCACACACGTGACATACCCATCCGTGTAGTGTGGGTTGTTGATGTGGTTGCAGTTATAGTGATCATACCCTTTACCCAAAGCATCTTTCCTCCTGTCATCTGGAGTTCTTGCTACCCACCTGAATCACCTTCGGGTTCATTCCGTAAGGGTGCTTGAGTGTGGAGCCAGTCTTGGTCAGCCGAGGGGGCAGGTGAGTAAGAACAATGCGCTCAGGCTCACAGGGCGCGCTGAGTGGGAAGCAGAGGCACGCCTCCGGGGCGCTGGTGGCATTCGGTACCATCGGGTAGCCTCTGGCTCCTGGCCACCCTCTGAGGGCACTTTCTAGAGTCCGGTCTAGGGCTTCAGTGTTGCCACCACACCCGCACCCCCACCCAGACAGCCTCCATTTCCGCAGCACCTTTCAGAATTGCCTCTTTTGGGCTGCCCTTTCATTCTGCCATGCGTGATGCCCATCTCCAGAGGCTGGTCCTTAATACAGTCACCCGTACCTTGGACTACTGTACAGAAAGTAGATTAATAAACACATCTGTGGGCTCCAGAAGTAGCCAAGAGGGAGGGGAAAATGTAATGTTATCTGGGCTAGGTTTTAAAGGATTGACAGGAGTAAAGACAAAAGGCAAAGGGGCAGTGGACCATTTCAGGTAGAGAAAACACAGGCAAAAGCATTTAGACTGGGAGCAGTATGGTATTGTAAAGGCGATTTTTAAAAGTGACTGAAGCAGAACACGGACTGGGTGGGCATGAGGGTGGGGGTGGGAGGCAAGACTGAAATGCCAGGCATGACTGGAGAGTGCCCTGTCTTTGGGACTCCACCCTGCTCGACAGCCAACTGGGAGTTTCAGGTAGCCTAAGTTCAAAGTTAGCTAATCTCTCTCCCCCCCCCCCCCCCCCCCCCCCACTCACTAGGAGACAGACTAAAGAGCACATTGAGGTTAGTGGACTTTTGGAGGAAGCTTTGAGTTTAAAAGATAATTAACAGGAGTGGTTTTGACATGCAGCAATACAGTAAAAGCTGTGAAATGTGAAAGGTGGAAACCTGCTGAGGTAGGAAAACACAGACCTTTTCCATGAACAGAGAGTGGCAGAAAAGCGGTAAGACTGTTCTGCCATGGGTGGAGAACTTCTCAGACGTGGAGCGGCCAAAGAAACAAGATAGTGCAGCTGCGTTTGGGCTCCCACAGGTTTCACTGTTGATGATGGGAAGGCGGTGCCCGCTCTCCTAGGTGGGCCCCGGCTTAACACGTCCCAAGTGCCGTCCACCAGAGGAGGGCGTGCAGCAGTGGGTGCTCCGGGAAATGCTTGTGTTGACTGTGAACCGGACTGCTGGAGGCCTGGATGGTGGGGGTGGGGGTGGGGTGGGGGGCCCTTCCCCCAGAACTCAGTTCCACAGCCAGAAGGACCTTCGCAGACCCTGTTGATCTCCTCTCCTCTCATGGCTCCCTCCGTGGTGTCGGTGGTCTCAGTGGGACAATGAAGTGATGTATTTCCCAGGATTCTTTGAGTTGACCACGCACCGAAGCCTGCGTGTTGACTCTCTCCAAAGAGCTCAGAGCCCCAGTCTGACTTGGATCGTGGGTTCTCTGTTGAATTGACAGCGGCCTGTCTTGTATGTCTTACAGGCTTTCTTGATCATGGATGGTGACGCTATACCAGATTTTTCAAGTGTAAAGGAGGAAACGGCTTACTGGAAGGAACTCTCCTTGAAGTATAAACAAAGGTAATGTTGACCAGCAGAGTGAAAATAGGGAAGGGTATTTAGAATACATCATGTGTAGCTTGTGCTTTTAAAAAATATATGGCCACACATAGAGTTTCAGATTAGGAGTCAGGCTTCTAGAAACAGTCATCACATTGCTTGTGTGTCAATAGTATAAAAATGCCACCCATCTTTGTATTGTTCAAATTATTAGAACAGTAAGAAAATTAGGGTCATTTGTCATTTCTTTTGAGAGCTTATCACCTTTTATGCTTATTACTAGACGTGCCATCTCTGGCCTGCTAAGTGTGCACGGCTTGTCCTCATCACTTGGCTGCTTGGAGAGTCTAATGAACTGTTTAAATCTCCAGCCAAGGGACCTTAGTTCCCTTCAGGCCAGTGTTAGTAGTCTGAACCCAGCAAAGCCTGGTAGGAGGGAAAGGGTGGAGGTGTTGACAGGGGGATGGAGCAAGTTAGAACGCTTAAATCGTTTTGCCGAATTGAGAAAACGTTTAGCTAGTAACATTTTAAGTGCCAATACTTGGCTTAATGGATTCTTCCTGAAATGTTTTCGTGAACAGAGGTCAGAAGTGCAGTAGAGTTCTGTTAACAGCTGCTCAGTTACCTTATCCAGCCTCCTCTTATTTTTTTATGGGACTCCACAAAGCCACTTTGTCATGCAAGTGGACACAGAAGGAGTTTTTCATTGTTTTACAAATGGCTTCTCAGAACAATGTTTCCACAAAATTAAATAATAGAATTCTAAAGGAAACTAGTTACCATATATACTCCGGTATAAGCCAACCCGATATCAGCCAAGCACCTAATTTTACCACAAAAGCTGCATTAAAAATGTGCTGAAGAAACTTGGCTTATACCCAAGTAGAGACCGTGTATCGAAATAGGGTTATCTAAATATATAACCAATATTTGGTATAGTAATAATGGGCTTCTTTTTGGAGTACCTAGATCCCACTCCATTCCATGGAGAAAGAAGCGAGTGATTCCCATCCGGATAGAGTTCCAGTTTTTCTGAATATTGTCACTGCCAATTTATGAATCCTTTGGAGGACTTACCACTAGTTTTCTTCCAACCCAGAATCAGGGGAGAGTAAGAAATGCAAACTAGGTGGTCTGCTGTGGCGTAGATTCTGTCCTCCCCTCTGAGAGCCCACTGGCACATGGGTAAGCCTAGACTGCCAAGCGGTTGATGCTTTGAACCGACCGACCCCGGGCCCAGAGATGGGCCGTGGGCTGCTTTTGTAAAGATTGACACCCTGGGGACCGTGGATCCCACGCCCTGGCGTACGGGGGCGCTGTGAATTGGGATCGACTCGAAGACAGTGGCAGTCACCTCCAGCCCAGTGACCGAGGGACTGGCCATGCACTCCTCCAGGTGATCCTGGCGGTTCAGGCTCTCACTCCGCTTTCCACTTTGTTTCTGACTAGCTTCCAGGAAGCTCGAGATGAGCTAGTTGAATTCCAGGAAGGAAGCAGAGAATTAGAAGCCGAGTTGGAGGCGCAGTTAGTTCAAGCTGAACAAAGGAACAGAGACTTGCAAGCGGATAACCAAAGATTAAAATATGAAGTGGAGGCATTGAAGGTAATTGACAGGGGAAGTTGGTGACTGGGTTTTATTAAAATGAGAAATCCCATATTTTTTTACATGGGGCTTTAGGGCAGCAGGCAAACAGTAAGTATAAAAAGAGGCTTTTAAAGTCAATTTCATGGAAACAAGGCAAGGTTTAGCGTGGGGGAGACCCCTTAGAAACTTCACAGGTGTCACTGTTCTGGCTATAATGTGCCTGGCTACGCTATTATGTTCTTGTAATTTCTCAAAGCTGCCTGATGATTTGTTTTGACAAGTAGACTGCTTCATATTCTGCAGTACTTCAAATTATATTTATTTGAAACGATTTCATGATTGACCTTAGCCTCTTTAGTTTTAGCATCTAGTTTGGGTTAAAGATTCCTCCTTAAAAGGAATTCTCAAGTTGGTGGGTTAGTGTTTTTGTGGCCCTTTACTTCCCGCCTTAGACAGGAGTCCCTAGGTATGCGTGTGCGTCTGGGGCGTGGGGGAGTGGGTCTGGAGGTGGAGAAGGGCGGGCAGAGATGGGGAATGTGGACTTCTGAGTGGCAGCTCCCTGTACTTGTACTTAGCCTGCCCAGCATTCAGCTGGGAAGTCAGGACTCCTTGCTTCAATCACTTCCAAGAGGCCACGTCAGTGTATTGCTAGAGCTCCTTCTGAAAGGAGAGTGGTTGATAACCTAAACGTTTCTGAGTCCAGGCACTTAGCATGTGCCCTCTCAGTTTTAAATATTGTCCAAAGGATAGGGGCTGTTAACTGAGGCTGTAAGGTCTCGGTGTGTGTGTGTGTGTGTGTGTGTGTGTGTGTGTGTGTGTGTGTTTAATTCGTTTCCCTTGAACCTGGATTACATACTTTATTACGGAAAATGGTAGGCTCATGCCCCACGCTTTCCTCTCTGTGCTCGTGCCTCCAGGAGAAGCTGGAACATCAATATGCACAGAGCTACAAGCAGGTCTCCGTGCTCGAAGACGATTTAAGTCAGACTCGGGCCATTAAGGAGCAGTTGCATAAGTACGTGAGAGAGCTGGAGCAGGCCAACGATGACCTGGAGCGCGCAAAAAGGTAGCCAAATGCTGGGTGTCTGGTCGGAATAAAGCAAGCTGGGACCAGTGATTAACGCCTCCATTTTCAGACTTGCCTATCACTTACGTCTTCGTCCCTGAGCGTGTTCTTCTGGTATTGTATGTCACCTGTCACACATCCATGGAAACAAACCCAAATCCTTATCTCCCTCAAAGAGGCCCTTTCATTTCCCCTTCTCAGCGGTTCTCACTGTTCTTGTACACGGATTGGTCCTTGAGGTTTTTCTTCCACGCTCATGTCAGTTATTCCTCCAGCCTCCCTCGATGGTCTCAGCAGCACTGCTCGTTTTGAGCCCCGATTACCACCGGGTCAGCAGTTCTAAACCACCAACCTCTCCAGGGGAGGAAGCCAGGCCTTCCACTCTCACAAAGAGGAACGGGCGCGGTTCCACTCTGTCCTGCAGGGCCAGACTAGACTCGGGGGCAGCGAGTCTGCTGTTTGTTTGGGTGGTGTACTGGGCCGCACACCAGGCTGCTAGCTTCAAGCTCAGTGCTAGAGCACGAGCTGCTCCATGGGAGGAAGAGGAGGCTTTCTGGCCCATACAGAGTCCCAGCCTCAGAACCCCAAGGGGCGGTTCTCCTCTGTCCTACAGAGTTCTTTACTCTGTAGTACCGGGAGGTAAGTTTTCTTAGAGCATTGTTTTCAGTATGATTTTGCTGAACAATCTATAATGGCTTGCTGTTATTTTGCCAGACTTTCATGCCTGTGTGCCTAACATGTATACTCGTGTCTAAGCTGAGTTTTTAAGCACATTTTAAAAAATACTTCATTGGGGATTCATACAACTCTTACCACATTCCATCCATCCATCCGTTGTGTCAGGCACATGTGCACATTTGTTGCCGTCGTCATGCTCAAAACATTTGCTTTCTATTTGAACCCTTGGTTTCAGCTCCTCATTTCCCCCTCCCTCCCTGCCTTTCCACTACCTAATGAATGCTTGGTAATTTACAAATTATTATTATTTTGTCATATCTTACACTGTCCAACATCTCCCTTCACCCATTTTTCTGTTGTCTGTCCTCTAGGGAGGGAGGGGGTTATATGTAGATCTTTGTAGTCGGTCTCCCCTTTTTACCCCACCTCACTTCCACCCTTCCAGTGTTGCCACTTGCACCACAGGCCCCAAGTCATCTGTCCTGAGTTCCCCGTGTGTCCAGTTCCTATCTGTACCAGTATACATGTTCTGGTCTAACTGGATTTGTAAGGTAGAATTGGGATCATGATAGTAGGGTCGGGGGGTAAGGGTGGAAGAAGGAAGTATTTAGGAACTAGAGGAAAGTTGTATGGTTCATTGTTGCTACACTGCACCCTGACTGGCTTGTCTCCTCCCTGGGACCTTTCTCTAAGGGAATGTCCAGTTGCTTACAGATGGAGTTTGGGTCCCTACTCTGCACTGTCCCCCCATTCACAATGATAGGATTTTTTTTGTTGTTCTTTGATGCCTGATACCTGAACCCTTAAACACTTCGTGATCACACAGGCTGGTGATTCAGCACATTTTTAATTCAGTCTTTGTGGTAAAATTAGGTGTCTTGACGGATATTCAAATTGGCTTATTCTAGAGTAAATACGGTAGCTGCTTCTTAATCATTTCAGATGTAATTCCTGTTACTTTGTAATTACTTTTTGGTATTTCTTTCCTTAATATTTATTGACTGATGCCTAAGTGCTTGATGTGATGCTAGGTTAAGATTAGATAGATAAGCTCCTTCACTGCTCTTAAGTGGGTGACAGCTGCAGACATGCAGAAATCCACCAGTGGCCAAGTAGACACAGAGCACAGAGAAGGAGCAGTGAAAGTTCCCCAGGGGAGCTGGAGACGCTGTTGCAGACAGTAGAACGGAGTCTACCAGGAGGAACAGATGTTAAGTTGGTGAGGAGAGAGATTCAAAGACAGACTGGCTAGTGCAGCATGAAGTACAGCTATTTCACTTGGCCGGAAGTGTGGGTGACGACGGAGGTGACACTGGAGTGGGAAGTGGTGGGGGCAAGTTGTGAACAACCCCCTGCCATGTGTGTGAAGGTCACGTCACAGGCAGCGGAGAGCACCTTAAGATCTTAAGTAATATTAGCAGATTTAGATTTGGAAATATTGACCAAGTGGAAGTCGGGAGGAGAAAATATGACCATGAAGGAGTTCTCCAGGTGATGGATGGAGGCGTACGCTAGTGTCTGAGGCTGGAGAAGAAGGAATGGGTTTGAGAGCCCTTCTGGCAGTTGGCAGGACGTGATGGGAAATCGGCCGTGGCAGTCAGAGGACTACCGTGGGGTGGGGAATTATGCGTTGGTAGCAGGTCACCCAGGCAGATGTGTAATTGTGTTGGTGGAATGAGTCCGATGAGAAATACAGGAAGAACAAAATGATTGGCAGAATGTAGATGGTGGTGGTCTTGAATTTGAGGGACTAGTTCCTCTTAAAAGGAATTTTAAAAAGTTAAGTTCTTTTCCGGAAATGGAAAGTAAATTTTAGGGGCAGGAGGGAGTTTCCAGCAAGAGGTGTGCATTTGGGAGCTATGAGCACAGAGGTCAACGTTCCCCAAGGTGGAGGCCTGAGATCCAAGTGTATGTTGCCGTGTAGTGGGCAGCCGGGAACAAACGCACTGCTCTGGCCCGCCCGTCAGATGGGGCAACTTTGGAATGAGACCGGGACTTGGCATTTTAAACAGATGTCTAGTTAATATTTACATTGTCTAAAGCAACTGCACTTTTCTTCCTGAAGAGTATACACACACGCTTGATTTTATTGGTTTTAAAACCCAATGGAATACTACCTGACAGGGGAGATAACCATGATCACGAAGGGTAGTTTTCCCAGGGCGGGGCTTATCCATTGCACTCTGGATATGCTGACCCCTGCGATTTCCCCGGGTGTGGGAAACGCGACTGCATGGTTTGTGCTAGTGGGGGACTGTGTTCATGCTCTCCCCTGAAAGAAAAAAAAAAAAAAGACCCAATGGAGAGACACAGCGTGAATTAAGTACCCTTCCTTTAAGGAATTTAGCTGGGGACTTAAGGGACCAGAATATATTGGCTGTCCCCAAATGATAGCAGAGCCAGGAAACAGCCAGGGCCAGAGGGATGAGATCATTCTCTTTGAATTGGGCAAGGTGGTGGAAATGGCAGGAGACGCATGGACAATTTCCTTTTGTGTTTGTTCTTTGCACCCGTTATTTATGTAACCTGTGGACTTTAACTTTTCTCTTCTTTTTAGGGCGACAATAGTTTCATTGGAAGACTTTGAGCAAAGGCTAAACCAGGCCATTGAACGAAATGCATTTTTAGAAAGTGAACTCGATGAAAAGGAATCTTTGTTGGTCTCTGTACAGAGGTTAAAAGATGAAGCAAGAGGTAAACTTTACAACTGAAATAGTGCTTATCTAGGAAATCCTGGTGGTTTCTCAAACAGAGAGTGCTAAGTACACTTAAAGGACAACTTTTTTTTTAAGAGTTAGGCTTTTATAGACTTGTGTTAAGTACTTTGTTCCGTGCTTTAATCTATTAATTTAATACCTTTACCATGAGGTTAGTATGATTCCCTCCTTTTTGATGGGAAAACAACACAGGAGCACATAGTTGTGAGTTTGCCCAAGGTTATACAGCTGGTTAGCTGGAATTTAAATGTTTTTTTTTCTTCCAAAGCCTTCCCCAGTATTGCTATTCATATACTGTTGGCTCCACCCCCCTCCCATATGCCTTCTGCCTGCACAATTCCTTGTCATACCACTAATAGTAGGAGCGCTAGTGATACTGCTTATGAAACGTTCAGCTCCGTCAGTCTCCATTGACGTTTGTAAAAAACTCTTCCCTCATGCCTCTGCCTCTTTGGTGAGGGAGGATCTATTCAACCGAAGAGCTTCAAATAATATCCACCATACCTAGCTGTATCGTCTTCAAACGTGGGGTAGCACAGCATTCGCCATTTTAGCAGTCTTGCCGCACGGAGTTCAGTGAGGGTCAGTGCGCTCACCTTGTTCCGCTGCCCCCATTCCTGACTTTGCCCCCCGCCCTTGCTTAGGCGACAGACGCGCCTCTCCTTCCCGCGTTGTGTCGCCCCCCGCCCTCTGGCCGGCCCTCCCCTGTTAGGAACAGCTGGGGTCAGCACCGTCGGAGGGCCCGACTGAGCTCCCTCGGCCTCGGGCTCTGGAGACCCAGCCGTGTTGTAGCGTGCATCGTAGAATGTACACAAGTGCCCTACAGCTTAGTCACATGACTGGCTTAAAAATCCAGCATTGGGGGCTGAGCCCCGGTGGCGTAGTGGTTGTGCGCGGGACTGCGGCCCACTGGGACGGAGGTTCAATTCCAGCAGTGGGGCTGGGCCTCCTACTCCCACCGCCGAGAGCAGTGATGCCCCCCCCAAAAAAAACAAAAACAAAAACAAAAATCCAGCATTGGAAATCCAGACACAGGGTTTTTTCAAGGTTTTGAATTCTTTCTAAAATAATGTATCTCCAAGTGGTACCGAATAAAAAGTACCAGTCATTTTAAATGATACAAATGTACTTCATTACTTTGATAGTCATTCCAGGATAGTCGTTTCAAATGCAAGGAGTGAGTTGGTAAGGACTATTTTTGTATCTGTCACGCAGGCTCGCTCTGGCGGTTAGTGGGCCCTCGGAGCCCCGACCGAGGTCCGCTCTGAGCTCCCCCTCGTGCCACATCCCGTTTCTGTGTGTAAACAGGCAGCGCAAAACTCACGCTCGTTGTCATTGAGTCTATTGCAAGTTGGAGCGGGACTGTTCCTGAGGGCTTCCGAGGCGGGAGATGCAGGAACAGAGAGCCTCGTTTTTCTCTGGAGGAATGGCTGTTGGGTTTGAACTCGTGCAGCACGGAACCCGAGCTACTGCGGGCGCTGTTCCCTGCTCACTGAGTGCACGCTGGACAAGGAGAGCCGCCCCTCGGGTTTCCCAGGCTGGACAGCCGTGGGGTCGAGCGGCCGGCCTTTCTTGAGTAGCGCAGTGCATTTGTGGCCAGGCACCAGGGCCCTGTCCAGGTCTACGGCGCCTTTAACGTCTCCAGTATTTAGAATGCTGAGAAGTAGACACCTGTGTCAATGAAAGTTGTTAAGCGGGGAGTTCATTTTTGTGTAGTAATTTAGGAAAGCTGTCTTGATGGCATTTTGGAGTGCGACTTTGCCCGACACGTTGGCTTCCACCAGTGATTCCCACTCCCATTTTGCAGATTTGAGACAAGAGCTGGCGGTTCGGGAAAGGCAACAGGAAGTAACTCGAAAGTCGGCGCCCAGTTCCCCCACCCTGGACTGTGAGAAGACGGACTCTGCCGTGCAGGCGTCGCTCTCTCTGCCAGCCACGCCCGTCGGCAAGGGGACAGAGAACAGTTTCCCTTCACCCAAAGGTTGGTCATACACCCCCCGCTCTTCTCTGAGGCCACGGGGTTTTCCGTTCAAGGTAGATCGCTGATGAAGCAGGGCCGGAGAAGGGGCTGACGGTGCCCGGGAGCGGAAATTTCAACCCAAGAACCACACTCCTAGACAATGAAGGCAGGAACTGTCTGAGACCAGTAAGGGCAGTGCTATTCAGAGTTGCAGACATTGGCATGACCTTTTAAGAAAAAACTTTGGTTGTTGATTATACGATGAAAATAGTAGGCCTGACCTCTACCCAGCAGCCCTATTTTTAGGAGTCTCTGGAGAAATGCCTGTCTAGATATTTCAGGACATGTGTCCTTGTTGTGCCATTTGTGGTGAGGACGCATTGGAGGTAATCTAAATATCCATCACTGGGGAGTGGCTAAGCTTGGCATTGTCATTCTGCACGCCACCCATGGTTTGGGATGCTGCACTGATTTCGCATCGAGTGTATCCACAGGAAAACCTAAGTGTACCAGTGTTCTCACTCCCCTTTCACTTGTCTCCAGCGATACCAAATGGTTTTGGGACCAGTCCGCTCACTCCTTCTGCGAGGATATCAGCCCTCAACATCGTGGGGGATCTCTTACGGAAAGTAGGGGTAAGCTTTTAATTATTTACCACTAGGTGTTATCATCTGCCAAGGCATTGAATTATTTGTTCATTTGTATTCGTGGAAGAAAAAAGGATACCTTTCAGTGGTAAAGGCTGTCATTAAGCTGAGAAACAAAAGCCTTTTGTGACTGACGGGATTGGTCCAGACACACCTTTCCAGCCAGCATTCACACTTGCTCAAGCCTGATCCCCCAAACTATTAAATTACAGCCCGGGGAGTCTTTCTACATCTCCGCCCCTCCATTTTTTTGTACTTTTTGCCTAAAGTACAAGGGGCTTCAAAAAGTTCATTAAAAACTCAATAAAAAGGTAATGGGATTTTCCCACAGACTTTTTGCTGTCAGACCTCTGAGTGTCTGCCACGACCTTCTAACCTTGTGGGTTTTCCTGTGTGCATGCTCCGGTTCTTTGTTTTACTGCTGTCTCGCATCCTCTGGTCATTCCGTGACCTCCTGTTTTACAGGACGCTAGCAGTCAGGGCTGTCACCTTCGACTCTGAGCGAGTTGTTGGACAGTAAGGGAGAGAGGGTCTTGAAATACTGAACTTTTTTTTTTTTTTTGCTTATGCAGTTTTTCACTCCGAATAACGCCTTCTCTCCTAATGATCAAGAGAAGTGCTCCGCTCTTATTCTCAGCCCTCTGCAGGCCCCATCTTCCTCCTCGGTCATGTTCCAAAGGCGCGATCGTGTCTGCATGCTCACCTTTTTGACTCATAAATTTGATTATTTATCAGATTAGCTCTAGATTTAAATATAGGTTTAACTTACTACCTATAATATAAAAAGCGATGTGCAGAAATTATTCGTGCAGTACATTAATAAACATTTTCTCACGCTCTAGGAAGACCAGGTACTTTGGTGGTTCCTGTGTTCTTTTTGTTGTACGAGTTGTGGTATTTACCCCTGTAATTCAAATTGTTTTTCTTATTGTTCTTTTCTTTTTTTCTCTAAAAGAGTATGTCTAGTTATTTATTTATTTATTTATTTATTTATTTATTTATTTGGCATCACTGCTCTCCGGTGGTGGGAGTAGGAGGCCCAGCCCCACTGCTGGAATTGAACCTCCGTCCCAGTGGGCCGCAGTCCCGCGCGCAACCACTACGCCACCGGGGCTCAGCCCTATTTATTTTTTTGAGTTTTTAAAAAAAACCACTTTATTGGGGGCTCCTACAACTCTATCACAATCCATACATTGTGTGTCAAGCCCATGTGTACACTTGTTGCCCTCATCATTCTCAAAACATTTGCTTTCTACTCAAGCTCTTAGTATTAGCTCCTTATTTCCCCCCTCCCTCCCCACCCCTCCCTCATGAACCCTTGATGATTTATAAATTATTATTATTTTGTCATATCTTACACTGTCCGATGTCTCCCTCCACCCACTTCCCTGTTGTCTGTATATGTTACTTTTTTGATTTACTAGCTGTAAGCACCCATGTGAATCTTTATGTCACCTCCTCCCAGTTTTGTGCTTTTTCTTGCGTCGCTTGCTTTTTTATAACTTCAACACGCTAAAACTTCTGTTTGTGACTAGTCAGCGCCTGTATTTCTCATCGCTTCCTCCCCTTCACTTTGGTCTTCGCCCTTGACGTCTCTCCTGGCTGGTTCCGAGCCCTGGGACTTGGGACTGTTGGCTGCTGCTGACTCGCTCCCCGCCCAGGGGGACCCCAGTACAACCGAGCGAAGCACCGCCTGGCCCGCACCGCCTCACACCGCCTCTTAGGCCCTCACTGAGGGCCGGCCCCTTTCTCGCTGTCCCCCACTTTATGAACTCCAGAGACTGGTCTCTCCTGTAACATGTCCAAAGTATGTGAGGCAAAGTGTCGCCGTCTTTGCCTCTAAGGAGCCCTCTTGCTGTGCTTCTCAGAGGCAGGTGTGTTTCTTCTTTTGGCGGTCCGTGGTACCTGCAGTATTCTTTGATAGCCCCCTGGTGCAGGTGCATCGAGTCTTCCTTCTTCCAGGTCTAAGTTTCACGTACGGACGAGGCGATCGACAATCCTGTAACTTGGGTCAGGGGCACCTTAGTCCTCAGAGTTACGTCCTTGCTTGTCGACACTCTGAAGAGGTCTTGTGCAGCCGAGGCACCCCAGGCAGCAAGTCACAAGACCTCTCAACTGCCGCTTCCGTCAGCGTTGGCGGCTAGTGAGTAGCTTGTGGTAATTGACTGCACACTCCCGGGGGCGGAGGCAGACCCCCCGGCCTTCGTATTTGTGCCTCGCAAAAGAGCACGGCTTCAAGACGTTGTTCTTAAGCTGCCACTTACTCAAAATCTTCTTGGGCTTCGTTGTGCCTCAGCCGACACGGTGCAGGTGCTTTTCCCAGCCTGTCTCCTCGCCTTGCTTCCACAGCAGAAGCAGAGCCTGGCTGCCCTTTCTCTCCAGGCGTCTCTCCTGAGCCCTCTTCCTTCTACTGGGTGCTTAGCTCTGCCTGTTGCCTCCGCCCGACTCCACTCCTTTTGCTGTAAAATCCGCACATTCCGTCACTCAGAGTACAGGAAAGTGAATGCTGGAGCCCTAGCCTACTTCATCCAGTCAGCAGAGTCGGTCTTCCAAATTATCATCAAAATCTTTGCTTTTATCTGCCAGCCCGGCTTCATACTTGCCTTTGATGTCCCTATGCCTACTTCTTTTATTATTGAAAAAAAAAATGGCTACATAATCCACCAACTTGAACTGGGTTCCACAACCCCCATGCCTGCAACCTGGAACCTGGAGAAGATCCGGGCATCAGATGGAGACGTCTGTGGTCTCACCGGCTCCCCAGGGCTCACCTGTGGACAGCCTCCTCCCCTCTGCCTCCGTGCTGAAGGAGCAGGTCCTGCTTGGGGCTTTCTGTCCCTCGGTGCGGTGGGTGCCACTCCTTCCAGCCTTTTCGTCCTTCCTTCCTTCCTTCCTTCCTTCTTTCTGTAGCTCCCGCCCGTTTTGTGACACCACAGGTTGACGCTTACATGCGCTGTTTATGCGTGCACATTAGACAGCCAACCTGAAAGCCATGATTGATGTGCTCTGTGTGTCTTCACACAGACTCGGAGGCACCTGGGCAGGGGCCAGAGACCCCTTTCTCCCACAGAGGCCCTGGTGGGTTGGAGCCACCGACCTGTCATAATTTTGTAATATTAAAGAGCAACAATAAAAACAGTTACTCTTTGCTTTTGCTTGACCGACCTCTTGCCCGCCATCCTGCTGCCCCCTTCTCTTGTCAGCCACGCGGTCTGCAGTGGACCCACACTGGCTGGGAGCCTTGGGACTGCAGGTGCCACCGCACTGCCCAGCCCCCAAGGTGGCTCTTCCGGCAGGACTGCACTGTCACATTTGGTGTTGAGGTTTTTCTTCTGACCATGTTCTTCCTCTGCTTCTCGGGGCTGTTGTGTGGTCTCCTGCCCACCTCACTGTCTGCCCTCTTGCCTCCTCCGCCACCCTATCTTCCTGGGGTTCACTGAGAGTCCTGATCTACTTACTCAGGATGTGCCAGCCCTGCCACTCAGTGTGGGTATCCCCTCCCCCTGCAGCTCCGCACTCCAAGTGCCTCTCCCTCCCTCCCTCCTGCCCCGGGCAGTCTCACCGACACACGTACAGCCCATCACTCACTCCTCGTTTCTGCGCTCCCCAACTCGTCGCCCTCCAACGGGCCTGCAAAGTCATTGCCACTTCCTTCCTCCCCTGCTGCTTCAGGTCACCAATAAGTCTGGGTCTATCTTCCTTACTGTTTTTAAACTAGCACTCATCGAACTCACCTGGGGAGGGGGTGAAAGTGGGATTCTCCAAGGGAAGTTTGGGGGGGGCATCAAAAAGTTGGTGGGAAAATGGAATAGAAGGATACAGAATTTCCCCACAAACTATGGAAGGTCCTCATATGTTATCTGCAGATTTAATCTATCTTTGTATTCCTGACCCTTTAATGTAATCGGAATGGACTCTGTTTCTTGTCTCTCCCCTTGCTGTTTTGGTTCCATTTCCCTTTTTCTGTCTTGACCTGATCTGTGTGCAATGAAAATATCTGAGAAGCTCCTGTTGTCGTCACGCCCCCTGCTCCGGTCTAGACCTTGGCACTGACCGCGCGCTTCCGTGACAGGTGTTAGTAAGCAGGCACGCCTGTCTAAAAGCAAATGCTAAGGGGCTGGTGCCATTGCCAGGGAAATGTTTAATGATAAACAACATGTCAGTTAGGTGTGTGACACTACACCTAGGAGTGAAATAGCTTTACTTTTTATGTGAGGTGTTAGCAATGTCTTCGGCCATTCTGATGCAGTCAGAATCAAGCCCAAGCTGAGAAACCCGGAAGACAAATGGGCTGTGCTGGAAACAAAACAAACAAAGATTCTTTATAGTGCTTGCTGCTCCTGTGCAATCACACATGTACACTTGCTACCCACTCGAATCCCCGACCCAGATGGAACCTGGACTCTGCCTCCGCGTACCTGGGCCAGTTTTCTCAGTTGAGGATTCTGTCAGCATTCCTCAGTGGTACTGAGAGGAATACATGCTCTGACTTATTAGGGAAAGTCTATTTTGAAGGGACTTGATGATGATCGAAGAGCCACCGTTACTGACTGAGGGCGTCCCGGGTTAGGCTTAGGGGCTACTCGTTAGGCAGCTAGCCACAGGGCCGGCAGTTTGAAGCTCCCAGGAGCTCCCAGGAGAAAGACAAGGCTGTCTTTGACGATAACAATGAGTAGTCTCAGAAGCCCAAGGGGGACCGTCCACTCTGCCCTTTGGCGTGCTCACAATCAGACCACCAGAAGGCAGTGGGCCTGCTTTTTCTTTCATTTTCAACAGAGAATGAAGTGTGAGTGTTGAAACAGAAGGGTAGAGGTGCACATTTTTTTTTGTGCAAGTACTGTGTTGAAGAAATCATTCCTCCTTCCTCTTTTCCAGGCTTTAGAATCCAAGTTAGCAGCGTGCAGGAATTTTGCAAAGGACCAGGCATCTCGAAAATCCTACCTTTCAGGGAATGTGAACTGCGGGGTGATGAATAACAACGGCACCAAGTTCTCCCGTCCGGGGCACACGTCTTTCTTTGACAAAGGGTAAGTTCCGGCGTTTCCAGCCGTCACGTTTTGAGGAGTAAAGTTATGGTTTCCCACAGCTCTGACAGTCAGTGGACTGTAGCTTCCGACTTGCAAAGTCGGTTTGATAAACCAGCCTACAGTCTGTTACCAGTCACACCTTAGGGACCATGAAATTTGTTGTTGCCTTTATTCCCAAGGGAGTTGGTTGCTATGGCAACTTAAGCAAGCTCCTGCCCTGGGAGGCAGTGTCTGAGAGGCTCTGGAGATTACAGATGACGTGCCATGGCCCTCGTCCCCCAGGTGCTCCGAGCTGACAGTCGGCCTTAGCAAGGGTTTTCTCAGCGTGGAGAACATGGCAACCACAATACAGACCAACTCTGCCACGAGCCCCTTCAGACTGTAGAAAAATAGACAGCCCACAAGTATTTAGAGACTGCCTCAGTTTCTCGTTAGAGCGGAAACTTCTCATGATGCAAAGATAAAGCAAAAGGTACACGTTTTCGGTGCTGGTTTTACCAATGCATGAATTAGCATATTCCCGTGCCTGCCAAACCTCATTCTTCACGCACCTGCTGTCGGCATTTTTATTTTCCTAATCTAAGAGTAGCAATACTCGCACACCATCTTATTGTGTGCGTGGGCATGTTTACGAGAGCAAGACTGTAGAGAATCCTGGCAAACATGAGGAGAGCTTGCAAGTAGAAATCTTGTACAGAGAAGACCAGTCAGTGCACTTGCAAATCTTCAAGCACCATTATTTCTCAATGCTCGTTAGAGTGGCTGGGAGGTACCAGCTAGTACCGATCACACCGAACGCTGAGCAGCCCCACCTGGAAGCTGCCGGCGCGGGCCCACCGGCAGGGCCACTCAGCACCCCGCCCTGCAGGACTGACGCGGCCAGCATGGCATTCCACCTCCTTCCTATCTTTCTCTGGAAATGAAGTGTAACCTGAAGATTTGATTGCCTTGATAATAAAACAGGATGGCGTTAAGGACTGAGTCATTTTACCCTTTCTCACCTTGCCACCTTCGACTTGGAGATGCTTGCGTCCCATAACTGCCAGCCCGGGCCTAGAGCGGCAGCTGGCTCACCCGTATCCCTGCTTGGGTATGGTTTCTGGGTAGGGCTAGTCTCCTTCGAGAAAGTTGGCTGAGCCTGCCTGCCTTCTCTGCTCTGCTTCTTGCCGTAGGGCGTGCCGCAGAGGCTTTGTCCCGCTGCTGCTCGGCCTCTGGTGCCCCAGCAGCAGCAGCCAGACCTCGAGTTCTCAGGGCGTGGGGTGGGGTGTCTCCTGAAAGGGGGCGTCCAGGTGGGGCAGCTCGCTGGTCAGGGCCTGGGGCTGGAGTCCTGCTCTGTTTTCAGCGGCAGAGGCAGATTTCTCCATTTTTACTTATTTATTTTTCCGCCAGCAGTGCAGATAACACTCTGTAAATTTCCCTCGTTTGTAAAAGGTGCTTGTGTGTCTGTTTTCCTCAGTGATGATGGCATGTTGAAAGGGAGGGCCCATTCTTAGAGGCTCTGTTTGGCCATCTTTGTTGAATGGAGGACTCTGGGGTTTCCCAGGAGCATCTCCACTTCACTAAGGAGATATTCCCTCTCAAAGCACCTTAAAATACCCACATGGAACCAGCCCTGTGTTCTCATGGTTGGAATTCCTCATGGGGGTATGTCCGCAATGCCTGTTCCTCCCGTCTGGGAGTCCCCAACACTGTGGAGGCAGCAGTTTTACACTGTGGTGGTGACTGGAATCGCTGGAGATTGTCCTATTGATGCTGCTGGTGTTGGAAACAGTGCCTGTTTGTTTAGCTAACTGCCGGGCGCGTGGTTATTCCTCTCTGCCTGGGACTGGATTTCCTGGTGATGCTGGGCGCCCCTGGATGGATCTGAGAATGGGCCCGCGGTGTAGTTGGACGGAGTGATGGACAGACGCCTCTGCAGGGCATGAGGCGGGGCATGAGGCCAGTCTTCCTGAGAGGCCGTTCCCCCTGGACTCCGGATGTCGAGCGCCAGAATCCAGAGAATCCCGTGTCCCCGCAGCCAGGAATGACTGTGCTCTGCTCACTAGTTAGCCCCTGGGGAGTGAGCGTCCCTCTCCGATGCCAGGGTGCCCTAGATTTCCAGAACCGAGCCTGGACATTAATTTCCTGACAACCTCCCCCACCAAGCTGCTGTCCAGTCGACGCAGACTCCTCGCAGGAGACTCCTCGCAGACTCCTTGTAGGAGAGAGGACTGCCTAGCAGAAGCAACTGCCTTGCCTCTCGTAGAGGGGATGGCTGCTTTTGAACCACCAACCTTGTGATTGCAGCCCAGTGCTGAACCCATGGCCACCAGGCTCCATTCCCATTTATGGAAGCCGCTTCATTGTAGACTGTACTGTTTGTATTTTGTGGGTTGGCCTCTTCTGGAGTTGTTGCATGGTGATGGGTTAGGGTCTCAGTGTGTAGATATGCAAAAGGGGTGCTCCAGTTGTCTTTGTCCCTGAAGCTAGCTCAGGGGCGGCTTCGCTTCGGTCTCGCCTGGCCCGCTGTTTGGCTCTGTCTCTGGCTGCACTCTGGCCGGCTGGCCTTTTCCCCTTGGGCCTTGCTTCCTGCTGACAGACGCCCGACCAGGGAAAAACCGGGGTGGTGTATACGGACTGTGGGGAGCCCCTCCCTGCTCTGTGGTGGAAAACACAGCCAGGCTGGCAGAAGCAGGCAGAGAGGGCTGGCTCGCCTGCCAGCTGAGCGAGAACCGACCCAGGTGCTGGGTCACCTGCTGCAGGGGTGAGCGTGGCCCCGCACACACTTGGGACCCAGAGAGAAAGGCCCGGGAGCCTGTCTGGCCGCTGCCCCAGAGGGGAAGGTCATGGGTGTGCGTGGGTGCGTGGGCACACACGCCTGTGCCTGAGTGTGCGCACCCTGCCTCCTACCTCTGCCAAACTCTCCAGGAGTAATGAAGCCATGCTCACATCTTCCATTGGACCAGGTATTAGTATAGCGAGTCAATAGAGTCAACTTTTGAGTCAAAAATAGTCTAAAAATTCTGTTTATCCAAGGATTTCAGGGAGCCTTTAACTGGTCTCTGCTTTGTGCCAGTCCCTAAACTAGGGGTTGCTCCCCCCTGCTTCCACCCAGTGTTTGTTCCCCATCCACCTGTGGCCCTTCTGCCAGCCGTCCTAGAGGGGCCACGTGTGCAGGGCAGCCCCTCGAGTGCGCTCAGAGCCGCCTTCTCTCTAGACCTTGCTGTACAGCCTTATTCAGCCTCAGCCTCATTTTTGTAAGTCCACCGACTTAGTTGGGGCTGTGTGTAGGTGGACGGTGTGTAGGACAGGATGTGAAAGTAGTATTTGCACTACTGTTTAATGTCTTTTCTTTTTTCCTATTAGGCAAGAAAAAGTCATATTCCCCACGTTGTTTATGGGTAACTGAATTTGTTTGCTGTGCTCTTGCTCATTCTCTTAATCCCTGGTGTGTGGTGGAAGCTCATTAACCGGAAGCCAAACTGGTTTTACTAACTGCATGGGGCTGGCTCAGCTGCAGCCACTCGCAGACCACGAGGGGGCGGGTCAAGTTCCTGTGGGATGGGGTGGTCCAGGCAGACCCCGGCTTACAGACGTCCACTCCGCCTGTAATTATGAATCAACCCGAATGCGAGGAAATCAACTATGTTCATAATGACAAATGACGGATACATCACAACATGGTCATCACTACATGATTCAGTTATCAATGTTTTAGTCTAGCTGGCAATGTTTCTTTCATGGTTTTATGCATATAAAGGTACTCTAAGTGCTACATGCTAAGACAAACGTTTGACTGTCCTTTAGTTAGATACCATACTTAAAACTATTCCAACTTAAATGTGCACATTCGACTTTCAGAATTAGAAACAGAACTCGTTTGTAACCCGGGAACTGCCTATACACCGTTAGTAGTTCAGCTGGCCAGAACAAGTCCGTTAGTTGTGGATATCCTGGGACAGTTGTGGATAGTGTGGCTGATGGCTCCCAATGGGAGGTGAGGTAGCGGGAAGGGGGACCAGGTGGGAGTTGGTGCCTGCCAGGTTCTTCCTGTTGCCCAGCGTCTTCTGTTTCCTCAAGAGAGTGGCACCCGGTCTTGTCCTGGGACCACCCTCACCTCTGGACTCCCCTGAGCTTCTGCAGCTGGCAGCGCCGGGCAGAAAGCAAGTGCTGAGCCCTTATTAGCTCGGAGGCCGGCCCTGTGCCCTAGGGGTCTGCGTGCTCACGCTGGGCCACGTTGGTCCCATTTCCCACTGCCCTTTTGGGTGGGCTCTCTCGCCAGACGGAGAGTGCTTCTGGTCATCGTTGGGTTCCAATTGTCGGCCGACCAGCTTCTAAATGAACGTCTTTCCCGTTTTGCTTCTTTGTTTGTCATTCTATGACTCGCCTTGGCTCCTTTCCGTGTTACTGGCAGGAAGATGACAATTCCGTTTCCAGAGCCTTTCTACTAGAGGAGAGCCCGCACCTGCCCGTCCCATCTCCGGGCTGCCCTGTGTTGCCCATGGGGACATCTCCCTTGGCATTCGGTTGTGCCCTGAAGCTAGGTGTGCGTTATTAGCAAGGCCTCTGCTTCCCAATCCCCCTCCACTGCGCAACTGCGTAGTCCCCCACAGTGATCCTTCTAGGTGGAGAATGCCACTCAACGGGCTGGCTCCAGGTTCCCTGTCCTCTCTCGCTGGCCGTATCTTGGCACAGGAGAGCGAGTGGCATGCAGAGGGCCCAGCAGAGGCGTTGTGCCGCCTGCGGATGCCAGGGCCCGCTCCGTCACACACAGCAGCCACTGCCCCAGCGCGTGCTCTCTCTGCCCCTCTGGGGTCACATGCCTATTGGCCCCAGTGCGAGCCGACCCGGGTTGGGGAGGCCAGAGCTTGGTGCCCTCTCGCCAGGAGACAGGGGACACGGGAACAGCACGGGCTCCGGGGCCAGCTATGAAGCTGACTCAGGTCATTGACTGGCCTCTTGCTTTGGTTCCCTCATCAGTGGAGCAGTGGGATTGAACTTGACGTTCCTTCAAGGCCCACCTGGATGGAAAAGGCCAGAGGCCCAGCCTAAACCTGCCCGTGGAGCCATCTGCCAAGTTGCGGCTTTTGCATAACTACCTCTGTGCACGGTGGCTGCTCTCCTGTCAAGTTGTGAGGCTGCCTCCTGCCCGCCTGCCGGCTCTCATGGCCTGTGAGGGCAGAGGGTCTAGTGTCCACACGGGAAAGCAGAGGCTGACATACTTCCATGAGAAGCAGGCGTGGGGAGCACTAGATGACAAATAGGAGTTAGTATGTGGGTACCTCAGTGGCAAATGGGACCTGGACCTGCCCCCAGAAGAGGCTTGGGGATGATGCTCACACCTAGATTACGGCCAGAGGGATGAGGGACAGGCCTGAGCTGAGCCAGGCAGCTCACTGAGGCAGGAGCGCACGGGGAGAGGGCTGCCCCCGTCTGGGGCCCAGGGGCAGGCTGGATGGCAAACTAGACATGCGCTCAGTGTGAGAACTGGGGCTCCTATTCCCGTGGGCTTGGGTTTGGGCCTGGACTCGGCTTCTGCAAAGCTGCCTGGGCTGTTTGTCAAGGCCCTGTCCGCCTCTGTCTCTGTGAGTGGGCTCTTAGCTCAGCTGTCTCTGTGGGGAGCATGCTGTCTGCCCTATTCCTCAAAGGGTCTCTCTCCTTGAATCTGCATTTAGCTCCTTGAACCCCCCGGGCCCGCAGAGAAGTGAGTGGTAGGCCCAGGGATAGGCGTGTCTGGGGAAGGCTGCGTCTCAGACTGCTAGTGGGACTGAACGTCCGCAAGGTGTCTGGGGAGGCTGACCTGGCCTTGCACTCACGCCTCGGCTGCTTCCGGAGCCTGCATTCACCCGGGCTGGGGCTGGGCTGTGCTTGGGGGTGCTGGCTCTCCACTGCAGGCTCTGTGCTGGCCTGGCCTGTTGCTTTCGGTTGTCAGAGACGCCTCACCAGGCGGCTTTGCTTATTTAATAGCTTGAAAACGTAATTTCCCCCTTATTAAAGACATTTATGTAGACTGCAGGAGATTTAAAAAATAACAATGGTGTAATGAAATAAGACTTGCCCAGACTCAGCGGGAAGAAAAGTAACTATTGTTAAGTTTTCCCTCTTGGATATATGAGGGGACTTAAAAAAATCCATGGAAAAGTGGGATTGAAGTGTAATGGACATTTTCCACGGTCGTTTAGGCTCCTTTGTAGATGCTTTTTGGGGCCCATACAGAGACAGCTCCCCTCTGTGCATTACAGACTCAGCAGTCCGTGATTACTTTGTCTCCTCTCCGCCCCCAATTCAGCATACACAGTATATTGGTAACCCCGCTTCGTTTTCCACTTAGTGTCCATTTAGAGTATTTCCCTGTGCTATTAACATTCTTGTAGAGCATGTTTTTGATGGTTCTAGAATCCTTCACCATCCCGTCTTACTGGGGGTGTAGTTAAGTATCTGTCTCTGTTAGGTCTGCCCTAGAGAGAAAGCCGGGAGGGTGGTCACAGAGCCTGGAGGGGATCCCACGGCCCCGCCCTCCAGGGCTCCCGACTCCCAGCTCTGGCCACCCTGATGTGCACAGGCCACGGGGATCCGCCCTGGGCCAGGAAGAGGGAGAGTGGGCAGGCACGCGCATGGATCTGAAATGACAGTCTCGCTTTCTCTCCTGCCCCCCTCCCCCGCCCCATCCCTCTACAGGGCAGTGAACGGCTTTGACCCAGCTACTCCTCCGCCTGGCCTGGGCTCCTCTCGCCCCTCGTCGGCCCCAGGGATGCTGCCTCTCAGTGTGTGAGTGCCCGGCCTCCAGGTGGGGGCCTCTGCCCTCCTCCAGCAGCATCCCAGGACACCCACGCCTCACCCCTCGGTGCCTGGGCCCGGCCCCATGCCCCTCTGTCTGCCTCCCGGAGCTGGCAGATGGCAGGCTGCATGCGGCTGCGGCGGCTGGGCCCTGCCCGGCCCAGGACTCTGCGCGGCGTCAATACTGGCTATTTTCTCTTCTCGCCGTAGTGCTGCGGGTTTCACATGATTGCACTTTGTGGGTCACAAGATGACACGTCCGTGTATTGCTTGGTCACTGGATGCGGAAGTCCCGTGCGTCACTCCACCCCCTAGCCCGCCCTGCTGTACTGATAGGACTTAGTTGTGTTTAGGACATTGCAATTCTTCCAGACGTTCTCCCCGAATCAGGCCGATGTGTAACCACCGAGCTTCCCCAGTGCTCACGATCATGTGGCCCCCACCCCCACCCGCCCGGGCCCGTTTCCGGCAAGATTCACCGACCTCGGGAACAGATCCTGCACCTTCTGACTCACCTGCGCAGTTCTCATTCCACGGACCTGCCTCCCGGAGCAGCGGACCCTCCCCGGCGTGCAGGCAGCACCGCCCTGGCCACTCTGAGGGCCCTCCTCCACGTGCCTGGGACTGCGGAGGCAACTCCCTCCCGCCGCCCGCCCGCCGGCAGCCAGGCCCGCTGCAGCGCTGTGTGTGTGTGCGGGCGGCGGGCCCCGCGAGCTCCTTTGATTACTCTCATGCTGCATTTACTGTTTACATTTGTTTTATTGTATATAGGTCTGTAAACATTATTGCCTAAGATATTTGTATATAACTTGGGCTTTGTAGCTTTTATTTATTCAGAACTCACATGGCATGTTAATGACTGACGATGGAGGCCTACCCGGGCAGCTGCATTGGGTCATCATGTGGTTAAAAAAAGGACAGAAAACTTTCCCCTCCTCCCCCCCAAATCTTTTCATGTGGAAACAATAAATTTCACAGAAAACGGGTCGAGATTGCTTTATTGGGGTCAGGCGGGCCCCGTCAAGCGCCCGGATGAAGCGCGGCCGTGGGGCCTGGCAGCGGCCTGCCCGGGCGAGTCTGGCTGGCCGAGGAGCCGGCCCTCGGCCGCGGTGGCCTTTCTTGGCAGAGCAGGGTAGTAGGAGCTGGGCTTCTCCGCCTTGGGGAAGTGAGAGGTGCCAGACGGGTGGTCGCCAGACAGAACAGTGACAGACTTGAGGAATATGTCAAGCGGGGCCAGTCTGCCTGTCTCAGGCTCTGCTTGCGTATGCTAACCAGCGGGCACCAGCAGCATAGCCATTGACCTTTTGAAACCATAAAAGAATAACCGAGTCCAAACATCCAGAATCTATGCGGTCAGAACGCCCTTCTGCCCCGTAGTCAACAGGCTGGGAAGCCTGCCGCTGGAGGGGTCAGAGGTTCCGCCCGGAGCGCCCCCTGGAGGCCGCGCTGTGCGTGCTCAGCCGCAGACTAGTGCCACCTGGGCGGCATTGCTGCGCGGGGCTTGCCTTGCGGGTTTTTCTTCCGAGGACCATCAGCTGCACAGGTGTGGCCCCCTGCTAACGCCTTCAAGGGTGGGCGGGCCACGTTGGAGCGAGGGCCAACTGGTGGTGGTGTCTGCCTCGAGGTCTCCTCCAGGGGGCAGCAAACACCCCCTCGCCTGCAGATGCTTTCACGTGACCCCAGGTAAGCATCTCCCTGAGTCAGTGGGAGTCAGCACGCCTGTTCCTTTCAGCCCAGTGTGGCCTCCACCAAGTCCGCCAAGAGCCGGGTGGGACGTTGAGGTGTAGTTGTAGCTCCAGAAAGTTTGCGGGAAAAAATTCCATTTTTCTTTGAGTTCCAGTTTGCTGTCAACTTTTGGAAGCTGCGTTTTGTATACGTGCGCTGGAGGTTTTGGGTTCCAGTTTCCAGAAGAGACAGTGGGTGCAGAGCTGCTATGACTTGCCTGAGCCCACAGGCCTAGTCAGTGGCAGAGGCCGGAAGGGAAGCGGGTGGACTCGCTGCCTTCCCAGAGGCCGCATTGTGCCTGGGGCCCCCAGCGGGTGAACTGAGCTGGGATACGTGGTGGGAGGTGGTGTCTGGGGCGCCAGGACACGTGGTGAACGCAGACCCTGGTGAGACGTATGGCTGAGACAACCCTTTTGCTCAACCCACAGATGATGGCGCGAAGAAACAGCAGGTCTGGGCTAAAACGTGATGGTTTCAACGGGCAAAGAAGCCCAAAGAAACCAGCCAAACACACACACCCAGTAAAAGAAACCATTGCCCTCCCCTCTAGAAGTCAGGCAGAGAGAAACTTACTACCAGCGCCACTAAGTTATTCTCTAGTGACTCACTCACTCTGTAACAACATACACTAGATAAACGTGCCACTCGGCACAGCCCCGAATGACAGCGAGGAAACAAAATTCAGCTGCAAGCCTATCTGATGGTAGGGAAACGGCGTGTCTATAGAACCAGGTCCTCAAAGAGCCGCTGTAATTCACTGCTGCCCACGGAGATGAAGGGAACACGCTGGGAATGGCCCCTGGGAAAAGACTCAAAACAGGTACGTATGCACATTGCAGCGTTGTAAAAAAGGCTTGCTCGCTGTATAGATGAAAAGGGGAATAGAAAAATGCACTGAGTTTCTTATCTGCAGGCTCTTTGGTTTTTCTATAAAGATACCCTAGTCCCGCTCAAAACCAAACCAAACCCAAACCCACGGAGAGTGATTTTCTTGGCCTCACCTGCCCTGACGACCTGTGGAG